>JAFLJL010001321.1:0-37627 GCA_018398815.1 Conus ventricosus | reverse complement strand
GAAGGCGCCACTGAACCACCACCCCGGGCCCGCGACAAAGCAATTATGTCGTCAGTTGGGGGCTTAGTGGTGGTTGTCCTGCGTTGTTAGATCAACAGGCGCCCTTGAAACCACCGAAGTGACTGGGCGCAGTGCTGTGTCTTCTCCGGTGGGATGCCTCTTGACGACTCGACATTGACTGCTCCTTGTGGATTGCCGGTTGCCGGGGCTGTGGCGGGGCCGACCAGGCTGTGGCTGTGGAGGGGTGTCGGAATGAGCGGTGTGGGTAACACTGCCTCTGAGGTGGTGCAGAAGTTGGGGACAGCAAAAAAAAAAAAAAAAAAAAAAAAAAAAAAACCATTTTTAGGAGGAAGTGTATCTTCGTCAAACCTTTCCCAACTGTTCATGTTTTATAAGGGTAAACGCCCTTCTGACAAGGTTGGGTCAAATATTTTTCCCGTTATTGGGCAGGATTTTAAGGACATACCCAAAGTGACTCTAACGATCCCATCATGTGCTGCATAGAGTCATAAAAAGACATGTTATTTAAAGCGAAACACATGCATTTTCTGAGACTGTGCAATGCATGACACCCTAAAGGCGCGGTTTACTGCTTGCATTAAAAGGTGAGAGTCGTAACCTCGCAAGTTGTGAAAAAAATATAGGCAGCTTCCATGTCTTTGGCTCAAACTTTAGTTGAAGATTGCATTTACTGTGTGCTGCTCCTCTGAACTTTCCACTAATGTGATCATGGTCTCTTACTGTCGGATTTTTGCTTCTTCACGGGAGTTCTAAACCACAAATCCAACAATGTGTGGCTGTTTTTATACTGTTGTTGGTCTTCGGGCGCCATTATGATTTCAGATAAGTTCAGATTTTAGAACAGTCATACGCACTTTCTGCATGCGCTGTAAAAATTTTCTAGCCGCATTTGGTCCTCTGTATAATTCTGGCGTTGAATGAGTGCCATCCGACCTGACAACAATGAAAGCAAATGAACAAATCTGATGATTACTCACAAAGCTGTTTTTGGAAGTTTCTGTGGGGTTGGCCCCTCATAAGGAACAATGAGTGATTCGAAGTCTGCGTAAACAACTTTAGGGGGAAATTTTGCATCCGTTTCCAGTTCTTAAAACTAACTTTACTGCCTTCTGGGGGCTAATTAGTTCCGTATTACACTCAACTGGGCCGATACAATGTTTCTTATGTTCGCTTGCAGCTTGAACAGATGGAATTCTTTTTTTAAACATTTTCTACAGAATTCTTGTTTATGGTAATGCTTTGAAGTATGCCTTAATAATCTACTCATTGTGCGTATCAATGTGTAATCCCGGGTAGCCCCGCTGGTTGGGAAAACATCAGCAGTAAGTCCACATGATTTTTGTCTGGCTCCCCAATCGTTGGGCTGTTTTTGGAAACTTTAATCGGTTGTAGATTTGTTTCCCTCACCATGTGTAGACATTAACAGTTTTGGTTTGTTTTGTTCTTCAAACTGATCAATTTGGTCTATACTGACAGGAAAGGATATTCCACTAAAGTTAAGTCATTGAGTAAGAAAAATCACAATACCACTCATCAAATTTTTCCCGGCCACGTGGCCTTTTTCAAGGGGAAAAAAACAAAAAACAATGAAAACAAAGTAATGTCCATCTTCGGTGGCTGATCAGGGCAAAGAATTGACGTCATAAATATCTTACGCAATTTCGGGACATCATAATGTGTGAAGGGGTGCAAGTTGTGTGGTGTGTCTGTGTGTAGTTATACAGAACCAATGTACTCCAAAAACATAACAACACGCTCCATAAATCACAATGAAACTGCGCCATAGTCCTGTCTGTGACTGTGCATGGCATACAAGAACGTCACCTGAAAATATATATATAAAATTTTCCCTGCAATTCATCAATGTTGTTTACAAGTAAATCTGGATAGGGTTGTTACAAATTGTCTTAACATTACATCCATTTGGCACCCTTGTATCCAATGTCCTTATCCATTTTTCTTCAGCAATAAGTCTGAAGCTTTTGCTTTCACTGTAAGCTTTTGCCAACACTGCAACAGCAAGGTCTCCCACTGAATGCTGAAGGAAATGTCCCCATTATTGGCTTTTCTCTTTGGAACTTGATGTCACGTCTGTGTTCGCTATTCTTTCTTTCATGAACGTCCGGTTTCACCAACAAAAAACTGTCTTATTACACGTTTACACAACAGAGCATTACCCAAATTTCTATCCGCCATGTCACGTTACTCATAACATTGTGCGAAGATTTCTGCTTTGTGTCCAACATGTTGAAGGGTTACTAGTGAGAACGGTGTCACAATCAAAAATTTCTGCTTTTCCCTTCACTGCTCTTTCAGTTTTCTGGTGAACCAACGTATCACATAAATTTTATCCCGTCTGTATGCAGGCATTGGTAGTCTATGGAATACTTTGCGCATGTATTCTGACTTATTTGAGCGTATCACTATGTCTCTTTAGTACAAACTTGTACTCTGGCAATAATCTTGAAAATGTCAATACTAGTGGTACTCTTTCAGTGTTTCCTTTCTTTTTTTCTGAAGAAGTCGGTTCCTATCTATGTTATCAACTGTTTTCAAAAGACTTCTATGAGTTTGCTACTATAGCCACGTTTGCGGGAAATGGTTCTTAAGTTCAGATCTGTGTTTTAGATAGTCCTCATCCTTTTCACAGATTCTTCTCAAAACCTAACACCCAAACCCTATGCTAGAGATTTTTTTGTATGTGGGGGATGGCAAGAATCCTGTCTGAGGTTTTAACTGTTTATCACTATCTTTCTTGAATAGATCTGTGTAGACATGGCCATTCTCTAACTTAACCAGAGTGTCAAGGAATTCAATTTGTTCTCTGGTTAAGTTAGAGAATGGGCCATGTTACACAGATCTATTCAGAAAGATAGTGATAAAAGTTATACCTCAGACAGGATTCTTGCCATCCCCCACATACAAAAAAATCTCTAGCATTGGTTTGGGTGTTAGGTTGAGAAAAATCTGTGAAAAAGGATGAGGACTATTCTAAAACACAGATCTGAACTTAAGAACCGTTGCGCAAACGTGGCTATAGTAGCAAACTCATAAAGGGCAGTTGAAAACAGTTGATAACATAGATAGGAACCACTTCTTCAGAAAAAAAAGAAAGGAAAAACACTGAAAGAGTACCACTAGTAAATTGACAATTTTCAAGATTATTGCCAGATGTACAAGCTGTACTAAAGAGACATAGTGATACGCTCTATAAGTCAGAATACATGCGGCAAAGTATTCCATAGACTACCAAGCCTGCATACAGACGGGTAAAAATTTATGTGATACGTTTGGTTCACCCGAAAACTGAAAGAGCAGTGAAGGGAAAAGCAGAAAAAATTTTTGATTGTGACACCTGTTCTTCACTAGTACTTCAACAGTGTTGGACACAAAGCAGAAATCTTCGCACAATGTTTTTGAGTAACGTGACCTGTGCGGATAGAAATTTGATATATGTTGTTGTGTAACGGTGTAATAGACAGTTTATGTTGGTGAAACCGGACGTTCATTGAAAGAAAGAATAGCGGAACACAGACGTGACATCAAGTTCCAAAAGAGAAAAGCCAATAATGCGACATTTTTCCCTTTAGCATTCAGGGGAGACCTTGCTGTTGCAGTGTTGGCAAAAGCTTACAGTGAAAGCAAAAGCCCTTTAGACTTATTGCTGAAGAAAAATGGATAAGGACATTGGATACAAGGGTGCCAAATGGATGTAATGTTAAGACAAATTTGTAACAACCCCATCCAGATTTACCTGTAAACAACATTGATGAATTGCAGGAAATTTATTATATATATTTTCAGGTGACAGTTCTTGTATTTCCATGCACGTCACAGACAGGACATGGTCGCAGTTTATTTTTGATTTATGGAGCGTGTTGTTATGTTTTTGGAGTACATTGGTTAGTCCTTCGAAATGAGACTATAAACCGAGGTTCCGTGTGTGAACCCCAGCATAACATTTTTGCACACCCGTAAATCCCCTCACCAACTTTCCCGGAAGAGAAGGCCAGTTTGGCCGTTGGTGTGGATGACACGTTACACATAGCATGCACCCTGCGTGAAAAAAATGGAAAGAATGAAGGAAGTAAGGAAAAAAGAGTGATCGATATTGAACGATACTGACTGGATGACACGGGAAACGACTGAATGAAGCGCCAGCTGGCAGCTCATCAGTCGGCACTACCCAGGTAGGCAGCCCGTTGTGTAAACGAGTGTTGATTGTAAAGCGCTTAGAGCTTGGCCTCTAGCCGAGAATAGGCGCTATATAAGTATTCATTATTATTTATTACTGTATAACTACACACAGACACACACACAACTTGCACCCCCTTCCCCCCTCCCCCCCCACCCCCCCACCCCCTTTTTTTTGTTCCCTTGTTGATGACATCACACATTATGATGTCAGAAATTGCGTAGATATTTATGACGTCAATTCTTTGCCCTGATCAGCCACCGAAGATGGACATACATAGTTGCATTGTTTTTGTTTTTTTCTCTTGAAAAAGGCCACGTGGCCGAAAATTAGATGAGTGGTATTGTGATTTTTCTATACTGTTTTCTTCCCTTTGGAGGACTATTGCTTTTGTGATTGATGTAAGGTTCATAGTTAGACACTCTCTCTGCGTTTTTGCGGGCGTGATGCAGCCTTGCGAGAACACACCACATAAACATTTGTTGTCTGTATTCCTTATGTTTAGACTGCTCTTTTGCAACTAATGCTGGAGGTAGTGGAATGTAAGACTTGCCTACAATCGGTGCATACTTAGCCTGTTTTAATCTAATCTCTAAACTTCGCCCTCGACCAACCAGAGCCTCTCATTTTAGCTTCTTCAGCGGCCACATCAAACTGTGTAAGCAGTTCGTCTGCCCAACCGGGTGTTAAGTCATTATGAGAAAGAATAGTCTGTTGTTTAGTTGAGACCCAGACTTCTAGATTTTCTTCATTTATTGTTACATAGTCGATTAAAACAGCTAACATTACTTTAACTGGCGGGTCTATTGTTAGTTTTACCTGGAACTTGAGAAATAGCATGGCCAACACTTGCCTGTACTTTTGCTGGATCAATAACTTCTAAATCAATATCATTCATTGCTCTTGATAAATCTTCTTCCTTACGCATTGCTTCAAACAATTCGTCTGGGCCTTCATATATCTTATCCATGCTGAGTTTCTTTTCTAACTCAAAATATTTATTTAAATTAAAAAAAATACAACGACTCCTGGGTCGTCTTAATCAGAATCGATATCAACGGTCTTTTTGCGCTTGGACTCATAAACTAAAGTATAAACACCCTTGGCGTTGTTAATGTGAGCTGTTTAGAACAGAGTTTAATGTCTCGTCTACTTTTTTTAAACATTCCTTTTTTATCTGCTCGGGGTCTGGCTGTTGAGAAAAACTTGTCCTTGCCTTTCTTTGAAGATCAAACTTTTGTCTTTTATAGTCATCAAAATCGGCCTGTAAACGATTAAATTCTTCATCCGCGATATTTGAGTCAGCTAGTGCTTTATTTATTATCAGCTTGAAGGAACTAAGTTTAGCTGTTATTAGTTGAACCATGGCTGTGTGCTTTTGGAGTTTAGTTTTTATTTTTTTGGCTAGCAGCACCTACGGCTAATGAACACAGGCCAAGAGCTAAAGACAAACCGCCTAGAGGTAAAGCTGCGGCGCACCAACACCCGTTGCTAAGAGACCTACACTCGTTCCTGCCGATACAGCACTTATAGTCGATGCTCCAGTATTAACATAGGTAACAGCATTAAAGGCAGCAGAATACCTTCGTTTGGCTTTTACCGTATTTTGAAAGGTCTTGCTCTAGTACTTGCTGCATTTGCGTAATGTTTGTTAATCTAAAGGTTTTTATGTTAGGGTTTTCTACTATCCCTTCTTTTGGCGGACTCTGGCGCTGTAGTCACATTTGGATAAACCTGAACAGACATGCTTTTTTAAAATAAAAAAATAATTTAGTATACTACATCTTTAAATTTGTTAGCTTCAATATTTAGCTGTGCATCATATAATAAAAACAAATGTACATTAAGCGGTTTAACGGCCTCTTTTTCTTTATCAATTTGAATGTTTATTATATCTCTAACCTCTCTCCCGCTTCCTGTAACTGATTATCCTCCGTGACCTTAGGTCAATCCATAAACCGTATTTCGTTGTTAAAATAATGATCAAGTCTAACGCTGTGAAGATGTAGATCTTTAGACACAAGGTCAACTGTTGGATTTCTACACCTCCCGCCTCCAAACAGTTTTCTTATTTCATCAAATGCTGATAAGGTTTAAGCCCGCTAGCGTAGATTTGGTTAGGACTACCCTCAATTGTACATTGCACTTCGTTATTTTAGGATTAACAAAATTTTCAGTTTGTCTTTCGAATGGTCCTTCATCTTCACACAGCAATAAAATACCTTTAAGCGATCTTGCTGTGGCGCTAAAACTAAAATTCCATATAGTGTCTGCCCTGCTTTTGGGATATGTTGAATGATGAATCACTCTTTCGTAATATATTACTAATTGTGACTGATATTGTTGCTCAATCAGCCTTGCTAAATTAGAGTTGCTAACAACATCAAACTCTAACGAGATGTCAGAAATGCTGTACTTTGCTTCGGTGTCTGCAGATAGAATAACATGTTTGTAGTCATTAAAAGTTAGTTCATATGACAATCTGTCTTTTAACGCTCCTTGAAAGTATGGGGCATGCGCTTTTAACAACTCAAAATCTAAGGGTATGGAAAAGCGATTTCCAAACGCATAACTTACTGCTTCAGGCTTTTTACCGTCTTTAGCATCTGCGGCGCCTATTCTGTGTTTTAGTGCTTCATTATTTTCGATTCCTTGAAACGCAAGATCATCCCTTTCGTTCTCGGTTAGCCATAGATCAGAATAGGTTAAAAATATGTCTGCATTGTGTAAAGAAAATACTTCTTGCCCCTCAAGTTTTATAGAAATTTTCTTAACGATTGCCCGTCCCAGATTCTGGACAACCGTCCTGTTGGGGTCTGTTGTTGAAGCGAGTTCTATTTTGAAAGTAAGTCGCGCAGAGCCTGGCACAATCACTTCATCCGCTCCTAGGTCTGGAAATCTGACAGTAAGAATTTGATCTGCATCAATAGTAGATGGATTATTTGGAAACAGTAATATTCCGTTTATTTCCCTTCATGGCAAAGGGTTCTTTCAGTCTTCTATGTGGGTCAAGAATCGAGCCATATGCTTGTGACATTTTTATAAAACAAAATAAAAATTAATTATTTAAAAATATGGCAGGCATTGAAGATGAAGATTATATTATTCCTGATCTTGGAGACGACATGAGTGAAAGGACTCCTTTAGTAGAACATCGCTCAACGTTCTCATTGCGGCATGAATTAACAGAAAGTGCGGTCGGAGCATTTTACAAAAGTTAAGATATAAAACCTCCTGGCTTTATGGACCCTAATGATTTTGAACTAAAAGATGGCCATTTGTTTGTAAAAATCGGCCCGACCGAGAACAACTTTTTCAGCTTACACATAAACGAGACCGAACAAAGTTTAAAGGCATGACAACCCTTATACAAAAACTTGGGGCGGAAGATCGAAATCGCCTTGGCATTGTTAAACCAAAATCACATAGAGAAGCAGTGCTAAACTTCAAAACATACAACAAGAACTCCCAACAGATCCCCAAATGCAAAACATAGAACTTCAAGATTTAATTCCAACAGCTGGCAAAATAACAAATGTAATAGAAACCAGTCTTTCAGAAGAAACAGCATTAAAAACAATTAATGATTCCCCAATACCCCCGCAAGAATTAGAGGCCATTAATCATGCTGTAAGAAACATTAGAGGCGAATTAACAGACAATTTAGCAAGACTGGTGAAATAGATAAGAAGATAAAAAGAGAAAAAGAAAAACTCGTTGAGGCTGATGACGCCAACTTAGGGCCTGGTGTTAAAAAAAGAATAACTCAAAGACTAAAAGATCTTGAAAAAGAAAGAGCAGCAAGACTAAAAGCGGCGTATACTAACCAAGAACAATTACGAACTCAAGTGATCAGAATCAGAGAAACTATCCAAAAAATTTTATATGAAGACACAACACTAGCAGAAAGAATAAAAACACTGTTTAGAGAGCAGGGAGTCACATTAGCGAGCGTTATAACGGCCTTAGGATTTGCAATAAGTACACTGGTGTTGGCTATTACAGGCGGTGGTGGAGGTCAAATTCCCGTGCCTCCATCGCCATCCCCTCCATCACCACCTGATAAATCATGGGTAAAAAAACAGCTTGATCATCTTGCGAGTTTATTAAAAAAATTAGCCGGTAAAGCTATAGACTCTTTACCTGGTATATTAGGGAGTATTGTTAGCTGGCTTTTGTCTACTGCAAGCAAAGTAGTTGGCTTTATGGCCGAGCACTTATGGGCATTAGTTCTCTTAATAGTTGGGTTACTATTTAGTAAGATAAAGACCAAGTAATCCTAGGACAGTTAATCCAACAACTAGCGCTGTCTTTTCATATTCATGGTCATTATTTTTTCCCCGGTCTTCAACGGTCTTTGGGCTTTGAGCCACGGGATTGAATGGCTTAATCTTGGGGGTCATCGTGTTTTTTTATTGTTTGTAATATTACTGGCTCAGAATTTATGTCGTTTTTTCCGACCTTCTGTTCATTGCCTGCCACAAGGATTTCATTATTGTAGTTTATTATTGTACCTATCTGGAGTCTGAGGTCAGAAGGCAGCATGTATAAAACCAGTGCCAACAGCAAAGTCTACTTTTGATCTTGCGTATTGTAAAACATTTTGGTACCTTTTTATACTCGAAGGTAAATCAACTGTAGAATTAATGGCGTCCTCTAAATTTGCTAAGTATTGTTTTTGTGCATCAAAACCAGTAGAAGGATTAGTTATGCTCGACCTTGTCTGTGCTTGCGAACCTAGCAAACACCAAACGTAAGTACGAATAGAGTCGTTTATTCGTTCTATTCCCGCTCTAGTTAGGCCCTTAGAAGTGTCTAAGATAAATGTTGACCATGCTGTTTTATGCTCTTGCTCTATGGACCCGAGGTGAACGCCTGTGCCTGAAGAGAAAGATGTGTAAGGAGGATTCCAGTCATAGTTATACTTTCTGTGCACGCCCCAAAAATAAGGGGTGCCTAAGCCATGATTAAGATCCAACTTTTGTCTAAAGTCTGTCTTAACATTAATATTAAATTCGTTACAGATCCTTTCAAAAGCCTTCATGTCTATTCTGTTGCTGAATGGATTAAACGGTTTGTCATTTGGTAATGGCGCTTGCAGTTCAGTCAAAATACGTCTGAAGGTGTAATAGAAATGAAATCTGTACACTGACCTCACCAAAGGATCAGGATGATTTAGATGATCAGCATACGACACTCCACACCCAGTTGATGCACAAAACACAGCAAAGTTTAACTGGTTCTGATAAAACTGCATCGGATGACTGAACCACACTTTTGCGATGTAGTCTTTTTTAATAGGGGGGTTAAGATATTTGGCCAATGGAGTACTTACCTTTACTTGAAAAGCGTCAGACTGAGTCACAGAAATGTCAAGGGTGTCAGTTGTTATATTTTTAAGATTGTAGTGCGGCCCAACAGAATATTTTGCATCAGTATATTTGAATGCGCTCATTTTTTATTTCGTTTAAAAAAAGTTTGTAACAATAACAACTCAAGACCGTCCTTCGTTTTTTGAACATGCTGTTAAGAATGATTGCGGAACCAAAATGGTCGCACTCCATGAAATATTTTACAAAGTTGTATGGTTTAATATAAGTGAATCGAAGAAGAATAATAAGATTAAAAAAATTAATAATGCAGGAAATTAGTTAGCCAGTTAACCATACCTGATGGTTATTACGGGTTTTGCTCACTAAAAGAAGCAATGAGTAACTTTGACATTACTCTCAAACTTAACAATGCAAATCTGAAACAATGTTATCATTCAAGCCTGAAGAAGAAGTAGGTTACTATTTTGATAAAGAGCTAGCTAAAGTGTTAGGCTTTGCAGCTGACAATCATAGATTTGAGTTACACCAAACAAAACTACTTATGAGGGAGAAAATCCCTCGATCTGCATTACATTCATTACTCTATGTTCATTTAGATGAGCTGGAGCACTGAGAAAACTTATATGAGGGAAGGCCCTCAACTGTTTTAAGAGCTCTTCCATCAGGGAAAGCTGCATATTGCGATTATGAAATTATACAATTCCCTAATTTACAGTTTAAAAAATTAGTTTGTGGAAGGGTCGGTCATTTAATATAAAGATCACAGACAAAACAGGGAAAAGTCGTAAAATGTGATAACCTGCACATTGTTTTGGAAATAAAATAATAAACTGTACTAAAAAATAATGTCGCGGGGACCAGAAAAACCCGGGAGTTACATTAGCGCCTGAAAGGTGTATAACTTACAATTAAAAGACTTGCAGACGTTGCGGACTTTGAACAGAAATGGTGAAAATAGGCGCTTTGTATGGTTTTGAGTACACTAAAGATGGTGATTATAACACAAAGAGGTTGGCGACAACAAAAGGTTTCCTAAACTAGAACAGCTGCGCAATCTAGAAGCAAATAATGTGGCCAGTATGAATATAAATAGTTCGAAAACCTGACCTAAAATGGCACTTAGAACCATAATTAGAATAGGACCATAAAATTTGAATTCATAAGCCCATTTACATTTTTTAGCCGTCAAAAAGTTTTAGAAAAGCATTCAACTCTGGCCCTTTACATGTAAGTCTTATGCGGACGACAATAGTCGGAAAAGAAAATTGAAATAACGCCGTATGGAAAATAACAGTCATCCTCCACAGAAGAGAAACAGTTTTAAAGGACGCTTCTACCAAAATTACAGTTCTTTCCACAAATGAAATTAGGAGACACGTTCACATGATATTGAAATTTCTGTCTTAAAAGATGAGGAGAGGAATGGAGCTGTGGGCGTCAGTGACGTCCTTTTTAAAAGGAATTCTAATTTAGCTGGCAAAACTTAGACGTTGACCGCCTTAAAGTTACCATCGTCGTTCTTCACAATGGTGAGGATATTAAGGTCATAACAACAAGCAACAAAATCAATATTAGTCTAAATAGAAACAATCTTACAGAACTAATTGGATTAATCTTACACATTTAGGCCCTTATAGGGTTTTATTACACTGAACAAGTTTTGACAGAGAGTATGATAAACATAATAACTGGATTAGATTAAATCCTGTTATAAAACTATGAAGCAGTTAAACTTTATGACAAAAACTCCTCATTGTTCATTGATTTGCGGACAAACTGGTTGTGGAAAAACAATATTTATCCTCGACCTATTACAAACAGTTTATCGTTATAATTTTGATCATATTGTGATTTTCTGTCCAACACTTGAATGGAACAAAGCATATCACGATAGAAGGTTTATATGGACGGATGACAAAATATATTTAATTGACCCCACCAATAAGCTAAGTGAGTGTTTAGAATACTTTTATAAATTTTTTAAGGGAACACAGACACTATTTATTATAGATGACTGTTCAGCAGAAAGAGACATAGTCAAAAAGAGAAACACTCTATCAAAACTAGCTTTCAGCGGAAGACATGCTGGAATAAGTGTGTGGATCTTATGTCAAAAATATAACTCGGTTTTAAAAGACTTTAGAGAACAGTTAAAGACTGTAGTGTTATTTCACATGAAGGACAGAGACTCATTTGATGAATGTTTGCGCGAAAATGATGTTATTGAAAATGATCAGGAAAAACGCAGGATTAAGCAAAAACTGAAATCTGAAAAGTTTAGTAAATTAGTATTAAAAACGGATAACCCTACACAGTTGTTTGTTTGTAGATAATCGTTATTTTTTGGTTATTGAAGTCTTACTTGTCAGAGAACTAATAAATGCCGCTTCTTAGGGCACTTTTCGCCCGAAAACTTGTTTGAGGGCGAAAGTGAGTTAGAAGCGGCATTTATTAGTTTCTCTTCATGAAATAGTCAAGTCTTGCTTGTTTAAAAGTGTTGAATTTCCGCCATGTATATTCTCTTTTGTCTGGATACATATCTCTTAACATCAAATAGATTGTATTTTGTCATTATATCCTTTATTTTTTCCCGAGTTCTTGGACGATTCCTTGACACTGGTGTAATTTGAGCATCTATATCCCAGTTCAATGCACAGTTCCAGTCTCCATTAATTATAACGTGTTGGTTGCCAATGCGTTCAGTGTGTTCGCACACTCTATCAAAGATTCAGGGTTATCACCACCACTGGGCTATATAGGTTCACTAGAGTAAATATTTTTTTCAAAAACTCATATTCATTATAATGATAACACCATTCCTTCTCAATAACATCAAGCAACTTGTACTCAAATTGCTATTAAAGAGCACAGCTACTCCATTTTGTTTGTTTCTGTGCCACACAACCATACATTATAACCCCAGCTGGCTCTTATAAAGCTCTTGGAATCTTCCTTTAGATGAGTCTCCTGAAGACAATATATGTGAGACTCTTCTTCTAAGAAAATCAAAAACATCTCTTCGTTTTTTTGAGTTATTGAGCCCATTACAGTTTAATGAGCAAATTTTAAACGAATGATTCTGATCCATCATGTTTTACAAGACAACAAAAAAATCTAGTTAACGGGATAAACATATCAACTATCTTCCTAGAAATTTGGGAAAGAAAGTGTAAAAAAACTAACCAAAATCAGAACTATACACTGCAAAAGAAGTGCATTTTTCCATTTGCTTATATATGAGCTAACACTTGCGACAATTGTCTGCAATAACAAGCATCCCAGGCCTGTCCCAGTTATCATTTTTTTGCACATGCACAATAAAAAACATTTGACCCAGTTTCAGTCTCGATCACAAGCACGCCATATATCACATACACGGCAGACATGAATGACAAATTACAAAACATTAACTTGAAAACAACAATATAAACACTAACTGTTGTATAAAGGCCACCGCCATTACTCCAACACGAATAAGTACAAGGTTGGTGTTATTTAAATGAACAGAAGACGTAAGTTTCTACTCAAAGCCTGAAAGTAAAACATGGGAATTGTCACGCTTACACTGGTGACTATTTTTGGTACACAAGTCACGTGATCAAAACAACTTGAACTTGTTTTATCATAAACGCAAATATAAATAATGGAAAGAAAACCGAGCAAAAAGGTACACAGGGCGATGTCTCTCTGACGTCCATTTGTAGTTAATTTATTCGCTTAAGAAAATTTTTCATAAAGCATGAGGTAATAAAAAGAATTTACCGAAACATACAAACCACAGGATTACTCCCTTGACCCTATCTGTCAAGTCTGACCTTGACCCTACTCTACACAATGTCGACCATAAACTTAGCCACAGAACAACACATGATATTTTATTGAACGGGCAAAGGACTCTACAAACTTTAAGATAATAACATGAAACCAGTTTGAGTGTACTCAAATCAGTCAGTGAGATGTACTACAGAGGTCATCCATAATCATACTGATCTACTGCAATAATAGTAATCATACAACTTGACATATGCATATCACTGAAAGCAGACGCACACTAAAGCAGATGACATCCTGTGACATATCGGAAACAGTCTTGGCCTAGACCTAACGTAACTGTGTAACATCGGAGAGGGTTTTAACATTAATAATCCTACCGTTAACCAACTTTATTATCGCCTTTCCGTTTTTTGTCCACGCCTGCTGACAAACTGACATCTCATTTTTGACTGCACAAAGTAGCTGGTAAGCTCGGGGAGTCAGATCCTCCACTATAGTTATCTTTGTGCCTTTCAAGTTCTTACGAGCGTATAGCACAGAGTCTCGAACACGACGCGAAACAAACCTGACAATAATTCCGCGACCCGAGGCCTTCGGAACACTGTTTTTTCCGGCTTTGAGCCTTTCCTGTTTCGGGCCCACCCGATGCACAGCTTCTATGTCCTCTCTCCTTACCTTGATTTTGAGTTTATCAATGATGAGAGAGAGAACCTTCTCCTCGCACTGCAGGCCCGTTTCCTCCGCCCCGTTCTCGTCTTCCTGAACCCCAAAGATGCGGAGATTGTTCCTGCGGGAATAAGCAGAAAGATCCTCTGCACGGCGGTCTGCAAGTTCGGCAAGATGCCGCACTTCCGCTAGCTGGGTGGACATCTGCTGTTCCCTCTTCTTGCCGTCCTCGATCTCCTTTCTCAGTGGATCGTTCTCTGCCTGGACCAAGAAAAGTGCAGCTCTCAACTCCTCCACAGTCTGTGTCAGCTTCGCAATGTCCGCCCCGTTGGCACATAGTTTCTGCATAAGATCTGCGTTTGAAATTTCTTGCTTTCACGCAACCTCGTGCACAGGGGAGAAAACTGCATCGGGAGCCTCAGATGTCAACAGGGGCAAGTCGTTTCCCTTGGATACACTGTCGTCCATGTTTTCCTCCTGTGGTTTGTAAACAAACTTTTTTGTTGTTGTTTTTTTTGCTGTCCCAACCTCTGCGCCACTTCAGAGGCAGTGCACCCACGCCGCTCATTCCGACACCCCGTCCGCAGCCACAGCCCGGTCGGCCCCGCCGCAGCCCCGGCACCGGAAATCCACAGGCAGCAGTCAATGGCAAGTCGTCAAGAGGCAACCCACCGGAGGAGACACTGCACTGCTGCCGAGTCACTTCGGTGGTGTTCAGTGGCGCCTGTTCTGATCTAACATACGCAGGACGCCACCTACTAAGCCCCCTTGACTTGACTTGACTTGGTCCCTTAGACGTCGGTCCGTGGGGGCACCCCTGAAGCAGTGACAACCCCGAAGCCCCCTACTGACGACAATAATTGCTTAGTCGCGGAGCCGGCGTGAGTGAGCTCTCCCTCCGGAGGGCGCCACCACGTCCGTCCAACGACAGCCCCATGGACTCGCCGATACCGGTGACCCCGACGGAACCAAACCAAGGCCACAGACGTGGAGAGGACATCGAAATTGAGGTCACCATGAGAGCAGGGCATGAAGGGCCACAGAATTTGAGACATCTTTTTTTTTTTAATGCTGATCGATGAGAATGAGGATGATTAAGATGATGCTACGGATTTCCATTTCGGTCTGAGACTACATGACAGGGCTGTACTCTACGCTTCCTTTCATAATATATCCTGGCGTCAACCAGGCCCGAGAGATACAGGCACCTGCAGTGTTGGTCAGGAAATTTGAGCAACACTCTCAGAAACACATCCATTAAGTGGATGAAACTCGACTGTGTGGTCCCAGTCTTCCCAACTGAGTCCGCAGCAAACTCAACTCTGGGTAGGAGCCGGTCGGGGCAGAAAAACCCACATGACTCTGATGGGATTTGAACCCACGACTTCCCAGCCGGGAGTCTGCGACGCTAACCACTTCGCCACGGCGGCTGGTGGTTTGTAAACAAACTTAGACAGAATCTCTTTAGTAGCTAATGGAGTGCTCATAGCCTTTGGTTTCTTGGGCGTAAAGTTGGATTGTTCACCATCACCACTTCGCACACTAGAGTTGGTCGCTGAGCTGGATCCTGTCTCTACACCCCCTCGTCCACGATGTTTACGTTTTCGATACCGCTTGTGACCGACATTTTCAGTTCGATTTCCGCCATTCATTCTCACTCTGGTTTCACAACATCGGCGAAAGCAAGCATTCCAAACTTTCGTGTGGAGGTAAGCAGCGGTCGCACTGTTCATTCTGCTGCATTTTGGTCAGCTAGTCTCGCGATAATTAACTAAAACAGTTAATTATATACGCTGCTTTCAAAAGACGTCTGTCCCGGACGGTTAACAGTGCTCACCCCGTCACCTGACTTTTTCATTCATAATCTGTATCTGTGGCAGTGACTAAGACTTGATGTTCTAGTTAAATTCCTGTATCTGCTGTCCAATAGACTTATTGAGTGTGGGGAATACGCATGAAGCTGGATGAAACCTGTGATATTCCCTTTACACAAAAAGTTAGTGTCAAACAGACAATTACAGGCAGACTTCATTATTGAATATAATCAATCAGTTCTATAGTGTGGTAGTTAATAACAGACCAAAGGATTTCTGTGAACCAAATGTGACACAGCCTGAAGCTCAAGCAGGTTGTTGCAAAGGTTATGATGCCACAGACACTTCCTTGCTTCAGTCACTGGTTCAGAAATATCTTACAAAATATGGTGGTCTCTTTTACACTTTTTACACACTCTTTGTAGTAGACTTCCTAAAGCATTTGATGGTATACACAGACAAAAGCTGTCAGGCAGATTTGGTAGCAGAATCCATAAAAGTATGGTTTTTGACACCAGAAGTGACTTAAGAACTGCTGTTCTACTGAGTGGTGTAATTTGTCTTTTTAACCGTATTCTGCATAGCAATTTCATTAAAAAAAATTTCTGAAAGTTTGCAATAGCACATTCTCTTAATTTGATTTGTGAATCATATCCCTGATATTTTAAAACATTTGAGATTCCTTCCCATTTGTAAATTGTGGCAAACATTTCACTTGCCTTTTCTGTTTTTAACATAAGCTCGGATACTTTTGCAGATTCAAAATGGTGCTAATTGATTCTTCAAAAGATTTTCTGTCTCCCTCCAGAGTAAGCTCAGTGTCGTCTGCGTACTGAGACATTTTATTTTCAGTGTTTCTGAATTTGACATCTTAAATCAATGCAGATGCAGCTTTCTGCCACAACAGCGACATGCTGAGACGCAATATTTTGGGTATTCTTACAAAAATGTACAGACAGAACCAATCTGAATACAACAATAATTATATGTTTTTCAAAACTACAAATCATGTTCTTTTAGAAAAAAAAAGTACAATTCTGTGCTCAGTACACACTTCACTCACCACTGGTTTGAAAAGTGTAGGAAAACAGCTATCAGCAAAACCTTTTTCTCCACATAGGTATGGATGAAAAATCAATATGATCATAACTGTCACGAGTTTGTCACGAGGCCTATGACGATTGACCCATCTAGGGTGGTGGAATTATTCATTTATTTATTGTCGTTGTTGTTGTCGTGTATCCGTCCCTTAATGTGGCTTGTGGTGTGGTTGCACCTTAATGTAGCTCAGCTCAGGTTAGGTTTACTTTCTCTCTCTCTCTCTCTAATTCCACTGCCCGTGCAATTCATCCTGCAGGTTCACGGGTGGCTGGTACCTTTCTCTTTAACCGGCTGTCTCTATCGGCCTCTCACCTGTCTTTTTACCTGCCGCACGTGCAACATTCCTCTCAGGCTTGAGGTATTCTCACTGTGACGTAGGGTGGCATGTTGGCCGCCATCGGTTAGGCAGGTTTTCTCTTCACTCGAGCGGAAGATGTCCCTGGGAGCGCCTGCTCCGGTTCTGGTTCTCAACCACTTCGTCGAAGGTACGGTCGGAACCTTCATTCTACAGTCGGCCTGTAGGGGAGGGACATCATCTCTTTTCCGCATCTGCTCTGCTGGTCCTCTCGACCGGACAGAGGGCAGAGAGTCGCTTGACCCGCCACTTCTGGGTCACCCACGGGTAGCTGGTAAGCATCAGTTTTGTGGTTCGTTTGTTTTGTTTCGTTTTTGTTGTTAGCCGGCTAATTCTTCTCTTTTGCGCAATTTCCTTTTGTTTTCAAAATTATAAAAGAAATATTGTTTGAGACCACTTTTCTCTGGTTAATTCAATCTTTAACCTGGCCAGTCAAAATTATATCCAAAAGTCTTTCTCTTATGCATCTGGTGATGCGGTAGTCGGTGGGGATGGGGGAGAACCTGGTGATTCAGGGTTGGTACTTGCTTGGTCTCGCTCGTCCGCCCTGTCACAATCACCGGTCTCTTATTCTTCGGCCACCGTCTGTTTGTGTGTGCAAGGGGAACGAGTTTTATGTTTGCGAGCGTGCGTACGCATGATTAGTCATTTGGATGCGTGGTTGGAGAATTGTGTCATTTTGAAATGTTGCTATAAAATGTGGGGATAATTGTGCCATTGAATTATTTGCAAATGTGGTGGCAGTTATAAAGCAATGGTTGCTGTATTGGTTCAGTTCCTAAGAAAGGAAAATGTTGAACGTGAGTGAGGGAAGGATGAAGATGTAATTTGCTATTCGTGTGTTTAGCCTGTGAATGTAATCTCTTACCTGCTTCGTGTGAGGAGACCTTTAGCGAACATTCCTCAGTTGGTTTGTTTACTGTGTTATGCTCAGGTCTGTGTTGAGCTGGTGCTGTTAATTTATTCAGCAAACCTCCCTCGCCCATCATGCGAGGGGCTGTTAGGATTTAACAGCATATGCCAGACCGTACTGACTGCGGGGTTCCAGTTACCCTTCCTTCTTTCCTACCAGTTCCTTCTGTTTCCTCTCCTCCCGGGGGGATTCACCCGAAGCTTGCGCTGTTGGGGCCGCGCACTGGTTGAGGAGCACGTGGACTTTGCTGGAGGATCCTGGCCCCTGTCCGGGACCTTCAGCGACAACGCCTCGTCCCACGGGACGCGTTCTCCGCGGTCCTCGGACTTCCTACGGCCCATGTCGCCAGTGTGGTTCGCTCTGTGTCGTGCGATTTGGGTGTGTGTGTGTGTCAATGGTGTCGGCATTGAAAGACACTTCGTTCAAGAACCGACCCAGTTTGGGGCACCTGATGCGACTCGGTGCTCACAGTGGACTTTGGAGAGGCAGGGGTGTGGGGGAACCACACGAAGCACGGAAAGGAATGTGTGCTGGAAATGCTTATTTATGATTATGGTTATGTTGTGTGCGTTGAAATGCTTGTTTGCGACTATGGGTATGTCGTGTGTGTTGAAATGCTTAATTGTGTGTATGTCGTGTGTGTTGAAATGTTTGATTGTGATTGTGCATGTTGTGTGTGTTGGAATGCTTATTTGTGACTATGTGTGTGTTGGTGTGAATAAATGGGGTGTTGTATCGTAATCTTTCTTGTGTGGTCTCTTGCGGGGCGTGTGAGTTCAGTCACTCCCTTCACTCCCATCTAGACCGAACCTGTCAGGGCAGACCTCCAGGGGTCGGTCGTGACATTTGTGGGGGCTCGTCCGGGATGTGAAGGGTTCTGGCTGTCTCCCTCGTTTCGCGGAGTACCTGTCCAGTTCTGTCTGTTTTGTATACGTTTAGTCAGTTTGTCATGTTTGTTTGTGGGTGGTTGGCTGGGTGACTCTAGCGTGTAGGGAGTCTTGGTGGCCTGAAGGAACATCTGGTGTGACTGGGGAGTCGAGGTGAGACCAAGGGGAATCGACCGCGTCCAGACCTCCTTCCGCGGGTGCCTCACGCAGATACGGCCGTAAGACTTTCCTTTCTGTTGCCACTCAGTCTGTCATTCCTGTTTGTAGTTAACCAGTTTCTTTACCGGGTGGTTATTGAGTACAGGTGGGTGTATCGGACGTTAGTGTCACTTTTTCCTCTTTCCGGATTCCGTCTGTCATTTTTTTTTTTTTTTTTTTTTTTTGTCGGTGAGCCCCACCGCACTGTTGCTCGTGCTGTGGAGCGCGGTGTTGCCAGAGTGGGAGCAGCCTGGACATATTTTTTTAATTTTATTTTTGTCGGTGAGCCCCACCGCACTGTTGCTCGTGCTGTGGAGCGCGGTGTTGCCAGAGTGGGAGCAGCCTGGACATTGTACGTTGACGTTTTTTTTTTTTTTTGCTGTTTCTCAGTCAGTCACCAAGAGACGTGACATATCCGAGCGGTATTTGTTTCTTTCAAGTGGAATTGTCTTTCCCTTATTTGAGAACCGTAGGATATAGTTGTCATGGCAACGTCCGGTGCTGGCGGTATGGCGACGCGTGCGTCAAAGAAGAAGGGTTTTCAAAATGTAGTCCCTACTATTAGTACCAGCACTTCGACTACAGTGACTTCTACTTATTCCGGTGCTGTAGCCGATAGTCCAGCGAGTACTTTCACTACTTCTTCGCTAGGGGATCTTCCTGCTGAGACCCCGACTGGCACTTCCGCTCGGAAGCGTCAGAGTATAGCGAAGCAACTGTGGGCTTCTGTTGAGTCGCAGAAACCGAAACCCTCTCTTCTCCATGCTTCCCTCGTAAGGAGCATGCCCCGGGGGACTTTCCTCATGGAAAGTCGAGACCAAGGGACGGGCCGAACGGGTCATCCTCCCGTGTCGGGAGTGGTGAATCCTGCTCAGGATATCACCTCGGTCCTGATGTTTTTGGAGCGACAGCAACGAGAGGATGAGGCCCTCCGTCGGGAAGGGCTGTCAGGCAGGAAGCCTGCGTAGGGAAGAGCTAGATAGGATGGAAGCTCTGCATAGGGAGGAGGCTGTCAGGCAGGAAGCCTCCGTCGGAAGAGTTAGATCAGCGTAGAGAGGAGGCTGCCAGACAGGAAGATCTGCGCAGAGAGGAGACTGCCAGACAGGAAGCTCTGCGTAGGGAAGAGATGGAACAACTTCTTTCGCGGACTCCCGCATCTGTAAATCAGGGGGTTAATCACCAGGCAGGTGATAGAGTTAGAGGCCCAAAATTAAAGCTTCCAGAATTCAGACCTAGTGAGGACATTGACATGTTCTTAGAGCATTTTGACAAGGTAGCTAGTTCATACCATTTGTCCGAGGAACAAAAGGCCATGCACCTTTTTTCTGGATTATCAGGTACTGCAAGGGAAGTGTGTGCTTACTCTAATGAAGGCGCGTCTTATGCAGACATGCAGTTGGCTCTGCGTAAACGTTTCCACCTTACCCCAGAAACGTACAGGAGGAAGTTTAGGTCCATGAAAAAGAATAATGACGAGACCTTCGTGCAGTTTGGAGATAGGCTGCGCAAAACGCTAGGGTATTGGCGTCAGTTGGCTAAGCTGGAGCTGGAGGATCTGATTCTCATCGAACAGCTTACCAACACCGTGTCCCCAGAGTTGAGGATCCGTATAGGCGAGACAGCACCACAGGATTTCGCGGCTGCGATTCATACGCTGAGGTGTTTGCTGAAGCCGTAGAGCTTATGGGCATCGCCCAGATACGGACAGGAAGACCCCCACAGGATTTAGTGGTAATAGGGCGCCCACGACGGCTAGCGGGTCGAGCAAGGCAGGCAGTTCATCGGGGACTCTCAGCACCCCGACTGTGTTTTCTTTGTGGTCGTCCCGGCCACATTAGGAAAGATGGCCCTAAAGCCGCCGGTAGTCATGGGGCTAGTCCTTTCCAGCATCCTCGTGCCTCGGCTAACATGGGGACCATCCCAGCTTCTGGTGGTTCAGAGTGCCCAGTATTTCTTTCTGTTGTTGGTTCTTCCTTGGTCGACTCCATCAGGGATTCGGGAGCATCAACGCTCTTTGTGGATAAGGATTTGGTTTCCCCTGAGGCTCAGCGGGGCGCCAGTTTACGATGTGTGCGGGTTGGAGGCTGGTTTTACCTCCACCCGTCCTTCTGTACTCATTCCTATCTCCACCCCCTACTTCTGTGGCGAAGTATGGGCCATCGCGGTGGAGCGACCTCTGTATTCCCTTCTCATAGGGAATACCATCACCTTTGCAGACGGACGCAGTCAGTCTGTGTCTACGGATCTGCCCGTACAGGCGTGTGTGGGAGTTACCACGCGCGCCAAGGCCAAGAAGCAGGAGCAGGAATTGCGTCCCGTTCTTCAGCCGATCTCTGACGAGGTTCTTGCAAGGGCTGATCCTGCTACCATGGTTCGTCTTCAGGCCAGGGACTTGGATGTCCAACGCCTGCGACAACTGGTGGGTCGTCCCGCTCAGTCTGCCCGACATGCTAAGGTGAGCTTTAAGCTCCACAGGGGGATCCTCTTTAGGGTTTTCACTCAGGCAGATCGGGTGGCCAAGCAACTAGTCGTCCCCCAAAGCTTGAGAGAATCTGTTCTTTGGCAGGCCCATGATTCACCCATGGCAGGCCATATGGGCTCAAAGCGGACTTCGAGCGAGTTAGACAGGACTTCTTCTGGCCGGGGATGAATTCCCAGGTTAGGCGGTACTGCCGCAGTTGCGATGTCCGCCAATGGACAACGCCTAAGGGTCGCTTGACGCGTGTTCCCGTAGGATCAGTGCCACTGGTTGGGGAGCCATTCAGCAAGGTTGGTGTCGACCTGGTGGGACCCATTAATCCACCATCCGATCGCGGTCACCGCCACATCTTGGTAGCGGTAGACTCAGCGACTCGATACCCAGAGGCTGTCCCGCTTAGGACTATCGATGCCCCTACTGTTGCTGAAGCTCTCTGCAGATTTTGGACGCGCACTGGCGTGCCCAAGAAGAAGTACGGCCGGAAGTTTGTACTGGAGAGCGATCATCATCCTCTCCAGTGCCTAGACGGATCCGGCCAGTCAGTCGTCGACTCATGAGTTAGGCAGTGGAACTGCAGAGTCACTTTTCGCCATATCAAGGGTTCCAGCAATACGGATGCTGACTATCTCAGCCGAGCTCCGTAGTTAGCACATTGGAGAAATCAGTCAGAGGGACACTTCCCCTCATCCAGGGTTATATCCCTTTTGGTCTCTGTATCAGGTGTAGGGACAGTTTTCACTTCAGTGATGTTAACGGTAGTGAATCATCACCTGTCTCGGATTGCTACTTTATTCTTGGAAGGTTTGCTTAGTTGTTTGATAAATGTAGTATTATGTATCTCCCTGTGTAATTCTGTCGTGGAATGTTTGTATTGGATTTATCGTACTCTGTCGATCACAGAGGGTTGGGTTCGGTCCCATTGTTGTGAATTTGCACATGCGTCAAGGTTCAAAGGAGCACTGTATCTCAGAGAAACAGATGCTTTTAGAAGGGGGTTTGTCACGAGTTTGTCACGAGGCCTATGACGATTGACCCATCTAGGGTGGTGGAATTATTCATTTATTTATTGTCGTTGTTGTTGTCGTGTATCCGTCCCTTAATGTGGCTTGTGGTGTGGTTGCACCTTAATGTAGCTCAGCTCAGGTTAGGTTTACTTTCTCTCTCTCTCTCTCTAATTCCACTGCCCGTGCAATTCATCCTGCAGGTTCACGGGTGGCTGGTACCTTTCTCTTTAACTGGCTGTCTCTATCGGCTTCTCACCTGTCTTTTTACCTGCCGCACGTGCAACATTCCTCTCAGGCTTGAGGTATTCTCACTGTGACGTAGGGTGGCATGTTGGCCGCCATCGGTTAGGCAGGTTTTCTCTTCACTCGAGCGGAAGATGTCCCTGGGAGCGCCTGCTCCGGTTCTGGTTCTCAACCACTTCGTCGAAGGTACGGTCGCAGACCTGTTTACCCTTACGATTTTTTCGTAATTATCACGAAAAAAAATTGAAATTACGAAAATTACGGAAACGGGAAAAAAATTACGAAAAATAATAAATCAAACAACAGCAAAATTGTACAAGTGTTTGCGCTGGTTTTGAAACGGTGGATTGTAGTAACTCTGGATCCGGGTTCCCAGAATGCAACGCGTAAACATTTGCAGTACGTTCAAGATGGCGTCGTCGTCGAAGCGAGCTCATACTAAAAGCGCGCCTGATCACAAAGAAAAAAAAGCAAGAGTGTTGCAGAAGTTCAAAGACAGTTACACGAAAACGCCTGGAATACAGCGTTCGACGTTGGGCGATAATTACGCATTCTGTGTGTACTGCCTGACTGACATTAACATCAGTCACTCAGGTCAGTTCGACATTGAAACACATTGCAAGTCAATGAAGCATACAAAATATGTCAGTGCCAAAAAAGATGCAGAAAAGTGTCCGAAACTACCAGCGTTTTTTAGCAGTACGCCGAAAACCACCAAGAGCGAGCCTGAAGTGCTTGATGTGACAAGAGCAGAGGTCATGTTGACTGAAACGTTAGTGAAGTTAAACGTGCCTCTGTCGGCAGCAGACACTTTGAAGAAGGTTGTAAAAGCAGCATTCCCCGATTCTGCTATAGCAAAAAACTACAGTTGTGCGAGAAACAAGACAACAGAAATTGTGAATCACCTTGCTATAAGTGAAAAGATGGCACTGAAAGAAACTATTGCCAATGGACCCTTCTGTCTCGGCACTGATGGAAGTAATGATCAAAGAGACAAGCAGTATCCTGTTGTGCTGACGTTCATTGGGGAGAGTGGTGTGGAAACCAGACTGTTTTCAGTCCCTACTCTCAAGGATGCATCCACTGGTAAGTGAAAACTTCAACTCGCTCTCTCTCTCTCTCTCTCTCTCTCTCTCTCTCTCTCTCTCTCCTCCTTCTCTCTCTCTCTCTCTCTCTGATTCCCCCCTCTCTCTCTTTCTCTCCCTCTCTCTCTCTCTCTCTCCTCTCTCTCTCTCTCTCCTCTCTCTCTCTCTCTGTCTGTCTCTCTCTCTCTCTCTCTCTGTGTAGTAGTACTAGCAGACCAGCTCACTATGCTTCGCACCGGCACATCACTCTCACACACACACACACACACACTGACACACCCGCACACACACACGCACGCACACACGCACACGCACACACACACACACACACACACACACACACAAAACACACACACACACATCACACACACACACACACACACACACACACATCCATTATACATTCCAGATAAATGAGTGGAAACTGAAAGAGGTGGGGAGGGGAATGAGATCTAGAGAGGAAGTGTGTGACCGAGGGAAAGATGGGGCTATACAGAGACAGACACAGAGAGGCATGTGGCATTAAAAGTTGGTTTTATTTAAACTATTTTAGTCATTCATATTCTTATTGACAGATGATTAATGAAAATAATGAACTGGTTGGTTGCAGGAGAGAACATCTTCAAACTTGTAGCTGGTGAACTGAGCCTTCCAGTTGGTGGTGGAGGCCAACCTCTGGTGGCTGCAGAGGAAGATGCAGCTGTGAATGTAGGTGTGTACGCTCAGTCTGTGTTGTGGAGCAACTGTCTTGCACTAGGGTGTGACAATGCCAATGTGATGACAGGCCAACACAAAGGTGTGTACGGGTTCATGAAGAAGCAGCATGGGGAACTTCACCTTGCAGGCTGCCCTTGTCATCTCCTTCATCGTGCAGCTGAAAAAGCCTGTTCTGAACTGCCCTTCAACGTTGACGAGGTGCTTGTCGATGTCTACTGTTATCTTGATAAATCCAGCAAACGACAGGCAAGCCTTGAAAAATTCCAAGCTGATGTGAAGCACCAGAAGATCCTCAAACATGTTTCTACTAGATGGCTCAGCGTCCGAAAATGTATTGGCAGGATGCTGGAGAATTGGGACCCTTTGAAGAGTTTCATCCAGGAAGAAGTCAAAACTTCAGGCTCCGAGACTTCATCCTCAGCTGTGGCAAGACTGAAAAGACTACAAGACTTCTTCATTTCCCGCACAAACAGGCTGTACTGTATTTTCTTGTTTGAGGCACTGGAACCTTTTGATGTGCTGAACCAGCAACTTCAAAATGAGTCCCCCCAGATTCATCTTCTGCAGAGGCTTCTGCTCCGGTTCTTCAGGCAGTGTCTCACCAAGTTTGTGAAACCCTCAGCCATGATTGGTAAAAGTGCTCTAGACATTCGATACGAAGAAAGCTTCCACTTAAAGACTGACAAGGAGTTGTTCATTGGAGATGAGGCCAGAACCTTCATTCAAAACCATCAGCTCAGAGAGAACAAGTTGACTGAATTTCATCAGAAGGTGAGGAAATTCTGGACAAGTGCCTGTTGCTACATGAAAATGAAGTTTCCTTTGTCCTGTCAAGTGCTGAGACATGCAAAGGTAGCAGACATCAAGATAAGAGCTGTTGATGGTGCTGAAGGTGCACAAACATCTGACTTGGACTTCTTCTTGGACAAATTTCCATGCTTGTTGCCTCCAGGAGTGGAGAAAGGAAAAGTGATGCATGAATTCTCGGACTACTGTGGAGACAACCTGACCCAGATTCCGGGGATACAGACAGAGGAGGAGAGAGTGGATGTGCATTGGGTGAAGATAGGGAGATCAAAGATGCTGTAGGGGTACATTGCTTCAAGAACTTGGCAAAGGTCATGCTGGGAATTCTCACCATACCACATTCAAACGCAGCATGTGAGAGAATCTTCAGTTGTGTTAGGAAGAATAAGACAGATCAGAGGGCTTCCATGGGTCAAAGGACTCTAGAGAGCCTAATGATTGTGAAATCCCGCCAAGGTGAGCCTTGGGAAAGGCACTACTCTGACAATGAGCTTAGGGCATTGAAATCTGCCTACACCCAATCCAAAGGCAAGAAAAACTAGTGAATGTTGTACATGAAATCAGTTGAGCCTTGTGAGGGAAATTGACAACAGTGTTATTTTCCAGTTTGGACTACTTGTGGATTTTAATATATGGTTGCCTTTAGAGTCCTACACCCATCCCACTTTTCAAGACTGAACACAGTCAGAAGATCAGAAGCAGTTAAAACAGGTTAGTAATCTGAGTGTGAAAGAGAAAAAGACCAACAGCTTGCTTTTATAGGTCTCCAAGTGAACTACTGGTTGTATCATAGTAAAACTTATTAATTTTATTGCTATGAACAAACAAAAAAATCTGCTGTGCGCTGGATTACAGATTTTTTTTTCAAAATTACTAATTTTGAAATCAGAAATACTAATTGGCAAAACAGGGTAAACAGGTCTGCGGTCGGTACCTTCATTCCTACAGTCGGCCTGTAGGGGAGGGACATCATCTCTTTTCCGCATCTGCTCTGCTGGTCCTCTCGACCGGACAGAGGGCAGAGAGTCGCTTGACCTGCCACTTCTGGGTCACCCACGGGTAGCTGGTAAGCATCAGTTTCGTGTTCGTTTGTTTTGTTTCGTTTTTTGTTGTTAGCCGGCTAATTCTTCTCTTTTGCGCAATTTCCTTTTGTTTTCAAAATTATAAAAGAAATATTGTTTGAGACCACTTTTCTCTGGTTAATTCAATCTTTAACCTGGCCAGTCAAAATTATATCCAAAAGTCTTTCTCTTTTTTATGCATCTGGTGATGCGGTAGTCGGTGGGGATGGGGGAGAACCTGGTGATTCAGGGTTGGTACTTGCTTGGTCTCGCTCGTCCGCCCCTGTCACAATCACCGGTCTCTTATTCTTCGGCTACCGTCTGTTTGTGTGTGCAAGGGGAATGAGTTTTATGTTTGCGAGCGTGCGTACGCATGATTAGTCGTTTGGATGCGTGGTTGGAGAATTGTGTCATTTTGAAATGTTGCTATAAAATGTGGGGATAATTGTGCCATTGAATTATTTGCAAATGTGGTGGCAGTTATAAAGCAATGGTTGCTGTATTAGTTCAGTTCCTAAGAAAGGAAAATGTTGAACGTGAGTGAGGGAAGGATGAAGATAAAATTTGCTATTCGTTTGTTTAGCCTGTGAATGTAATCTCTTACCTGCTTCGTGTGGGGAGACCTTTAGCGAACATTCCTCAGTTGGTTTGTTTACTGTGTTATGCTCAGGTCTTGTTTGGAGCTTTGCGTTAATTTATTCAGCAAACCTCCCCTCGCCCATCATGCGAGGGCTGTTAGGATTTAACACATATGCCAGACCGTACTGACTGCGGGTTCCAGTACCCTTCCTTTTTCCTTCCAGTTCCTTCCGTTTCCTCTCCTCCCGGGGGATTCACCCGAAGCTTGCGCTGTTGGGCCGCGCACTTTTTGGGGAGCACGGGACTTTGCTGGAGGATCCTGGCCCCTGTCCGGGACCTTCACGACAACGCCTCGTCCCACGGACGCTTTTCTCCGCGGTCCTCGTACTTTGTCAAGGGTAAAGACCCTGTCAGGGAATGAGGCAGGAACAGACAAAGAAGTAAAGCGGCACAACACTCAACCACTCACTACCTCCAACCACTCCAGGAATTACGGAACAAAAAAACCATTTATTAACACATTTTAAATACACAAATTTACTCAAACGTAATAACCCTCAATCCTCGCACATACTCCATTAATGAGATGGGGGTCCCCTATCCAAGAAGAGGGGGAAAGACAGAAGAAAAATACTGGCGAGCTTCACTCAACGAAGAGTCAAAAGCCCACCAGTAATACGCCACCCCCAACGAAGAAGGTGAGAGCTGGAACGACTCTGAAGAAGGCGTTGTACCCAAGGATTGAGACCCTTAAAAAGCCAGTGGACTGCCTTCCGCCCAGCGAAGGTTCCGGGGCCCGGTTCCCCGCTGCTCCCCAAACACGAAGTGGAAAAAAAGTATGGCTACCAACCGAGGACGGGGCCCTCTAACCAGCAAAGCAAAAGGAAGAAAGAAAGAGACCCGAACCTGCATGCGCAGAAGGTCCCCCTTTCCCGCCCCCACAAACACCTACTCACATTCAACACACGTTAAGCAAAACAGCATGCTTTATGCACAGAACAACGTGCAAGACACCTCCCTGCACCGTTTTTTAAAATGACAGCACACACACACAACCTTCATCCCGGTCTCCCACTTTCCTCTCACCCTACTCCTAAAATGGGGGTTACTGAGGGATCATGATCCACACGGGGGGTGCACAACCTGAATGTGACAGAGGAGCTACCCCCCTCTCCTCTCCAACCACATACCGAGTCTTACTGCTGTAAACCCTCCGTAACGAACAGCCCATCAAAACTCGAATACATCAAATACTGGTCCGCCCGTGACATTACCCCCAACCAAAAAAAGCTTGTCCCAATGAGGCACAGCTTGAGCAGCCCCGAAGGAATTGGTTTAAATATACTTTTTATGCATAAAAAACCCAAACCCTATCAACCTCACACTTAAAAAGGGTTCCTTGAATGGTGCACATAAGCGGCTACACTTATCACACGCCTCCACACATCCTTTAAAAAAAAAAAAAACCATTACACACAGGCAGTCTCCTTTTCCCCCAACACTGGTCTACTCCATGGGCAACAAGACATTCGACTCAGGTAGTCAGCTTCCCATTGCAGCGTCCAGGTATATGCTGAAAAGAAAAGCAAGACTCTGCAACTCAAGTGCCCATCCCATAAGGCGTCGGCTGACGGGCCCGAATGCGATGTAGATACGAAAGGGGATGGTGATCGTCTGGAGAAACAAATTCTCGCCCGTACAGGTAAGGGTAGAATCGGCGTGTGGCCCACACCACTGAAAGACATTCCGCTCGATAGTGTGTAATTCTTTTCCGCTCCCACTAGTTTTCTTACTTGCGAATGCGACGGGCAACAATCCTTTCCCTTGATCCTGCAAGAGCACTCCCCCCAAACCCAGTGCTGGACGCGTCTGTTCTGAGTATAATGGTTTCTGAACGAAATTGGGCTCCCTGATCTGACATTACCTTATCTGGAATGCCCGTCCTCGACCACTTTTCCACAAGTGCTTCAGCCACTGTCACTGCATCTATCCTTTTGAGTGGTAATGACTCTGGATAGCGAGTTGCATGATCCACCATTACGAGCACGTATCGATGCCCTCGATCTGAAGCAGGAATTATAGGTCCAACAAGGTCCACTCGACCTTTGGGTGAAGGCGTTCCAATCAGGGAACTCTTCCCAGGGAACCTTGGAAACCCTCCCCCCTGGGAGTAGTCCTTTGACAAGCATCACAAGTTCGACAGTACTTCCTGACATCTTGAGATATTCCAGGCCAGTAGAATTTCGTGTTGGATTCTTTCCAGTGTACGCCTGTGCCTAGATGTCCTGCCATGGGAGTGTCGTGTCCAAGGCGTAAACTGTGTTTCGTAACGCTTTAGGCACCACCAGCGGGGTTACTGTCATGTCTCGCATGTAAACTGTCTGTGTATCAATCCTGTCGCTTGATGAACGACACTGATCCATTCCTCTTTCCTTGGGGGGTTTCCCTACCATACACAAATTTGGTGTTGATCGTAGGATCCTTACCCTGAAGATTTCGCACGGTAGCTGGATCCAATGTTACATGTCATGCTGGGACAATGTTTCAGTAGGGGTTTCAAAGCCTCTTTTTCTCTTTGCGTTGTGAACGCGTATGCAGCCATAAATACTTCCTGTGGCAACTCGACAAAATGTCACTGGTGCGGCCATCCTCAAAACATACAGAGTTCCCAATCAAAAGGGGAATATGCTGGCTGCCGTAATGCCACGGCCCATACCTTTCCTTGAAAGTAGGGTTTGTGGAAATATCCACCATACAGTACACCTGTTCACCTTGAAGGAAAAAGATGATCCCCGATACCTGACATTCTTTTCCACTGGGCGCCTCAGGGGTACCAACTTCTCGCGACGAATATTTCGTGGCTCCCAGTGTCACGAATGGCTTCAATGGCTTTGCCACACACCACCGAGGGAAACTCGGGCGGGATGGTGTAGTGATCTCACTTTCTTCCAATGCCACCTTTGTGGGGGTTAAATGTCTTGGCCAAAGTGAGTCGCTTGGGGCATCCTTCACGATGTGGTTTGAGGTCACCGCACAAGTAGCATTTCCTAATACGTTCTTCACATTTCCTTTGAGAATTACACACTCTCAGGCTGAGGGGCTTGTCCAGTGTTGGTTTCCTTTGCTTGTTTCCTTGCTTGTCCCTGGTACGCTGGTCTAAAATAACGTCGGCATCCGCGAAAGCTCCGCAATTCCGATGGCCTGCTTGAATGACTCTGGTTGGGCCCTCCTAACTTGCACTGTAAGTCAGGTGAAACAGAGTTCATGATTTTGTCCAGCAGGAAACAATTTTTTAAAATCCATCTTCGCAGTTTCCAACCAATAGTCTAACACCTTGACAATCTTCCTCCGAACTTTTTGGAAAGTTTCATGGGCCATCTCTTCAGGGAGCGGAACGCCGCCTATAATTCTGTAGTCATGTGCATCCTCCCGGCCCAAAGCAGCCTTTAATTCTTCGTAATTGGTTCTTTGGGGAATTTTAAAAGAAGGCTTCCTTGGCTTTTCCTGTCGGGTTTCCAACAAGATAAAATGCCTTCGTTCATTACTCAAGGGAAAAATCTCTGCACTGATTCAAGTGTTCAAGGAAGTTTTCAATGGCATCTCCCTCCCTGTAGATAGGCATGTGTAGCTTGGGTGGTGCTAAGCGCAGGTCCCCCGTAATTCTGGTTCTCTCGCACTTTTGATGATTCTTGAACATCAGGTGATGAAGTAGTTTCCTCCCCGGGAAATAATACCCATTTGCTCTAGCACTTCTGTCCTTAGAGACTCCTTTCCTCTTCCATCTTTGCTTGGAACTCCGTTCCCTTTTCTTCTCCCCATCTCTTTCTGCTCTTTCTTGATCCGCCGCCCGCTGCTCTCCTCTTTTCGCTTTTCTTCCCTCTCTTGTTGCCATCGCCTGTCCCTCTCTTCTCTTTCCAAACCCTCCCCTCTTCCATCCCATTTTCCATCTATTTTCTTCTTTCTTCTCCTCCGTCTTTCCTTGGCTTCTCTCTCTTCCTTTCCCGTCTTTCCTTGGCTTCTCTCTCTTTCCCTTTTCCCGTCTTTCCCCTTTGGGTTCTCTCTCTTTCCTCCTTTTTTCCCGCTCTCTTCTCTCCCTTGCTTCTCTTTCTTCCCTCTCAGTTTCATCATCATGAAAGGATCCATGGTTGGTATCCAAAGTATAAGGGGGAGGTTACACCTCGTAAGTATACCCTGAGAGGGCACTATTGGGGGTCGATGTCTCAAGGTAGAAGGCGGTGGCGTACCACCATAAGGGGCCTAAATCCCTGGGGGGTAGAATGGCAAACACACTGAAGGGAATAACGATGGCTGGCTGAACCTCGCCTGACGAAAAGACAACTTGTGTAGTTGTTCCAATTGTCACCTGCGTAGTAGTAGGGGACTTAGTCCCGCACAATTCCAGTCCCTTTTACTGGATCTGGTGAGGTAAACGACTTTCCCCTGTAGCCATATTGAACTCTTATGCTCTGCTACTAACCCGATTCAAAACCAAGTGTCCCAAAGTAGATACCTTCTCACCCCTGACAAATTAAGTTCCACTCTCTTTTGTCAAGAGTATTTGAAATATCCCAGTCACCTCAATGTGACCAAATAAGGCTAAGTGTAACCTGCTGAAATGGATCTCAACACAAAACAAAACACTAAATCTCTTGACTTGCCAGTGGAAAATTTTCCCAAAAAGAAGGAAAGTATGTCTACTCACAACCCAAATGTCCGGCCAAAAATTTGGGAAAACAATTCAGTCCATTCCCCCTGATGATCACTGCCTGTAACCTTAGGCTCCACGCAATCAATTGTTCCCCGCACCAATTTCAGCTCCAGAAATGTCTAGTCTCCAAGCGAAAAGTTTCACTTCAGGTGACCAACAGTCTCAACAACGGAACATTGAATGACCCGATTGACATCCAATTAGCGGCGACACCTCAATGTGTCACAAGCCAAAGTCGATACGATTTCCTTCCTCGACAAATAGTATGCAATGAAGGCCTATCTTCTGAAGCTCGCTACACTGTCAAATCTGAATCAGTTAAAACCGTGACGATACGGTAAACAACGACCTCACAGTAAACAAAAAACGACGGGGCATGAAGTAAACAAATATCACACTGGTAAATAACTAACGGATAACGCAACAACGACGGAACGCATGCAAAACTGGGAAAAGGGAACACGTACGACCCCGTGTACAGATCGCAGCGCAACTGATTTTTTTTTTTTTTTTTAATATGAACCAGCGTCAATGGCTACCACTTGCGCTGCACTACTAGACTCCGGAAGAAAAAGTCGGCAACACGCACCACAACACGGTTTTTCCCCCGGAACGTGCCCACAATCTGCAAACTGGCTACTAGTAATTACTCATAGAAGTTTCAGTAAAATTTATGATCTAGGTTTAAATTTCTTCAATAAAAAAAAAAAAAAAACACTTTTCGCTCAGCGCAGGGTTTTCACACCACTCCCAACTTTTTTGTTCACATCAACCTTTCACTCACCTTAATATTAGGGAATTAGGCTAGTAAACAACATACTGCTTAAGCGAAGATAATAGAAGATAGCAGAAAACCAAAATCGTTATACGTGCAAAATATCACTTAACGCAAAGAACAACAATTCAACAATTTGGCACAGAAAAGAAAGCAAGAGGATTATTCACTCCCTACATACTGATTTTGCAACAAAACGGAATTCCGCAAGCTACCTACCTCACCTTGCTAAATCAGTCGCAGCTTGGGTACTGGCAAACTGACCTACTTCCTAAGTCAGAACAAACCCCTGACCGAAGACTCTGCACAAGCAAAACCTAGCCCCAAATAACCTCCCCCCTTACTTTTCCCACAATATTAAATAAAATATAAAACATGGCAATACAGCTACGCGACTAACGATGGTACATACGAACAAACACCGGCTCGGATCCGGAACTGAACGCCGACGACGTTGCCTATAGCGCAAATCTCCGCTGCGGCAATCCCGATCCGGTAACCGCTCCCGGTTGAGGGTTCCCTAAAATCTAAACCCCCTCCCCAACCAACCTCCCCCTACACTAATACAAACACAACTCTAATACAAACACAAACACGCACTGCCGGAGTGCGGAAGGGACGTAAGGGTCAGTGCTGCTCAAATTAGTACTCCCTGTCTGTACTACCTGACCTCAATCCGGGCGAGCCCCCATAATGTCAAGGGTAAAAGACCTGTCAGGGGAATGAGGCAGGAACAGACAAAGAGTAAAGCGGCACAACACTCAACCACTCACTACCCCAGACCACTCCAGGAATTACGGAACAAAAAAACATTTATTACACATTTTAAATACAAAAAATTTACTCAAACGTAATAAACACCTCAATCACTTTCCCCATACTCCATTTAGATTGGGGGGCCCTATCCAAGAAGGGGGGAAAGACAGAAAAAAAATACTGGCGAGCTTCCTTCAACGAAGAGTCAAAAGCTCACCATAATACGCCACCCCAACGAAGAAGGTGAGAGTCTGGAAACGACTCTGAAGAATGCGTTGTACCCAAGGATTTTGAGATCCTTCAAAAGCCCAGTGACTGCCTTCCGCCCAGCGAAGGGTTCCGGCCCGGTTTCCGCTTCCCCTCCACGACGAAGTGGAAAAAAAGTATGGCTACCAACCCAGACGTGGCCTCTTACCAGCAAACAAAAGGAAGAAAGAAAGAGAGCCGAACACGGGATAGCGCAGAAGGTTCCCCTTCCGCCCCCCACAAACACCTACTCACATTCAACACACGTTAAGCATAAACACATGCTTTATGCACAGAACACGTGCAAGACAAACCTCCCTGCACCGTTATTAAAATGACAGCACACACACACAACCTTCATCCCGGTCTCCCACTTTCCTCTCACCCTACTCCTATATGAGGGTTTACTGAGGGGATGCATGATCCACACGGGCGGTGCACAACCTGAATGTGACAGAGGAGCTACCCCCTTCCTCTACAACCCACATACCGAGTCTTAGCTGCTGTCAACCTCCGTAACGAACAGCCCATCAAAACTCGAATACATTCAAATACTGGTCCGCCCGTGACAGACTTCCTACGGCCCATGTCGCCAGTGGGGTTTTCGCTCTGTGTCGTGCGATTTGGGTGTGTGTGTGTGTCAGTGGTGTCGGCATTGAAAGACACTTCGTTCAAGAACCGACCCGGTTTGGGGCACCTGATGCGACTCGGTGCTCACAGTGGACTTTGGAGAGGCAGGGGTGTGGGAACCACACGAAGCACGAAGGAATGTGTGCTGGAAATGCTTATTTATGATTATGGTTATGTTGTGTGCGTTGAAATGCTGTTTGCGACTATGGGTATGTCGTGTGTGTTGAAATGCTTAATTGTGTGTATGTCGTGTGTGTTGAAATGTTTGATTGTGATTGTGCATGTTGTGTGTGTTGGAATGCTTATTTGTGACTATGTGTGTGTTGGTGTGAATAAATGGGTGTTGTATCGTAATCTTTCTTGTGTGGTCTCTTGCGGGGCGTGTGAGTTCAGTCACTCCCTTCACTCCCATCTAGACCGAACCTGTCAGGGCAGACCTCCAGGGGTCGGTCGTGACAATAACTGTAGTAAACACAATGTGTAGTAAACACATAAAAACAATGTATCTTTCACACACACAGCTGTATGCATGGTCCAAACTTCAAACAGAGTGCTGCTGTCACATATTTGAAGAAAAAAAGCAAAACTTTCATCATCATTTGGTATGTGCAACTCACTATCGTCACTCATATCCTCACTGTCTGATTCAGCAAGTTTAGAAAACAGTTCGGAAAAGTTCGGAAAACAGTTCCAATTGTTCATTTGATCCTTCTTCCATTATTCTTTCAATTACTTCTTGAAATAAGATGTTTCTGTTCGCTAACACTTGCTGATGCTTTGGTACCGACACCATGATGAACATAGGCGGCTAGAGTTATCTCCAGCTATCCCATAATATGAACGAAAAAGTAGAATTAAACGCGAGATATACACTAAGGAAGAGTACCACCTAATAGAGAAAATCCTCAGCTTTCTGTAGATACCAAGATTGTTTCCCTTAGACCGCACAGCTACATATGAAAATTTGAGTAAAACTGTTGATCACCTGGCGGGCGACATGTCGACCGGTGCCAAGCACTCAACCCGTCGCCCGCCAGGTGATCGACGAGGCGCCAATGAGTTAATATTTCGGTTTTCTTTAATCATGTGTTCTAAAACTTCTACACACATAATAAACATGTATAATGATAACAACCCCTTTCAATGACAAACCAGCCACTTAGTTTGCCATTAACAGAAACTGTTGATGTAATATTTCAGTAGAAAGTCAAGGCCCACACCAAAAGGTTTAAGACCTAGAACATGAATCTCAAGTCTTCACTGTCAAATGCTTTTCACAATCTAAACATAGTAAAAATTTTGCGTTCATGTGTCATAAACATAAGCATGCACTCGCATGCACACACTATATAACATGATGAACACCTCATTCGTACATGTGACGGACCGTTTTTCGTCCCGGGCACAAATTTTCATGCGACCGTGCTTGCCGGAAGGTGGTTGTCCAGAAGCCGGTTGCAAGATTCAGCTGACTGCTACTCACCGGCGCATTGCTGTAAGCCGGGTGAGTTGCACCGGTTAGGCAGTCTCTGCAGTGATTCCGGCAATACAAGTCACAGAAAGCCAAAGAGGGACTCGGCCGTTAGCTGGTAGCAGTCAGGTATTTATCATTGAATGTTTATTTATTAACAAACTGAAACTGTATTCCTGTTTAGGAGCGACTGAAACTTCCTCAGCGCTCTTGTGAAGGTTTTATTTTTTTTAAAAAGTATTGTTGTTCTGTTATCCTATGACTTGATAGGGTAACAAAACGAAATTGTTTCGGAAAATGTGAATAGATGAAGTGAGTGTTATAAGAAGTGGTCTTCAGAAAAAAGAAAAAAGATTTTTGTTTATTTTGTGACTTAACTGGCTATGAACTTCATGATGAAGAAAAAGTGTCTATTCTAATATGGTTTGCAAGAAGATGGAGAGTTTTGATGCTATGGATAATAAGCTCCCAGAGTGAGCGACATAGACTTTTGTTTTTCATTATGATGTGTGATGTGTTTACATGGGTATCAATATATGTGTTGTTAAACAAAAGTGTGGTGGAAATCTTTCCCTTGCATATATTGAAGCTGATGAACTGAAGTGAAGTGAGCGTTCTTGTGTTACAAGAATAGGAATGAACATTTCCTGAATTGACAAATAAAATGAATTGAACTTTTTTTACAAGAAAGCAATGACTTGTTAAATTAAGAAAATTTTTAAAAGTTTAAAAAAAAATAATCATAAATTAATCATTGTGTGAAATGAATTGTATTCAGGTTTTTTAAGAGGACCCAAAGGAAACCCTTTTTCCCCTTTTGGAAAACTAGAGTAAATTTTTAAATATGGAAACCATTTCCTGGCAGTGTTATGATTCCGGAAAAGAAAGTTGTACTTGATTAAAATGATTCCCGGGAAAAGGGGAAGTTGAAATTTATTTTCGGGGAAAAAAAAAAGAATATTTAATGTGAACAAATATGCGATGTATGGCTCAAGTTTTAGTGAAATATGATTGGGTAAGAACATGAATGAAAATTTGATAGTGTTTAATTTTGAATATGATGTGGGAATAATAGAAGATAGTTGTGATTTTAAGAAAGGGCCCGAAAAAGGTAGTTAATATTTCCCCCCCGGGTTTATAGTGTTCCCTGTTGACGGGGGACTGACTGTTACTGACTAGGGCCGGGGCCCCTAGCTGGTTGAGCCCCGTTCTCCACCCGTTTCTGCTTGTGTGGAGAGGGCCCGCCTAGCGCCCACAATGCCCTACCGCCATACGCCCGGGGCCCGGGCGTGTTGGGGCAGTGAAAGGAGACCGCTCTGTTATGGTGTGGAAGGGCCCGGGCCCACGCCGACAAATCCCCCTACCCGCCACTACGCCCCCCTGACCGGCGTGTTGGGTCTGAAGGGGGAGACATGTCCTGTTCTGGGGTTGGGAGGCCGGCCTGAGCGCCCACAAATCGCCCCTACCCCACTTCCCCCTACCGGGGCAAGGGGGTTGGGCATGAAAAAGGAGACATCGTCCCGTTACTGGGGTGGAAGGCCGCCCGAGGCCCACAAACGCCCCCCTTCCTTTTCCCACCGCCTAGGAAACCGTTCCCCTTTCGGGGTTGGGGGGGCCCGGTGAAACCCACCGCCTGTTACCCTTTGGGGGGTGGGGGGAAGGGGGGGGCCAGGCCTGAAGGGGGGGCCGGGGGCCGGGGGGGCAACTCCGGGCCCCACCCCTGGGGACTTACCCTTTGGGTTGGGGGTCCCGGGTCCCCCCGTGTTGGGTCCTGTGTTGGGGTTTAAAAGGAGACATCGCTCCCGCTTT
>JAFLJL010001319.1:0-10551 GCA_018398815.1 Conus ventricosus | reverse complement strand
AAAGTGTGAGCATTACAGAATTGTTGTAGTTTTGTGCATTCTATATCAGTGATTGGTCTGTCACTGTGTTACAAAATTGAGTTCTGGGCATTCTATATTGGTGTTTGGTCGTCATTGTGTGGAGTTCGTTCCCGATTGCGGCTTGTGTATGAGCCAGTAAGTGAATTTGTTGAGTAAGTCCGGATTCACAGTGTCCTGTTGGGCCAATAGCCAAGGTGTTATCGGTCGTGTGGGTTGTATTGCATGGTAGCGATGCATCGCACCAGGCGGGCACATTGGGATTTGACCCGAATTAATGTTAGTCGTTAATTAATTTCATGACCTTGTGTTAGTTTGGTTGTGCAGGGTGTGTATGGGGTTCGTACAGAACAGACTTGACAAAATTCACAATGTTTCACAAATTTTCAAAGACAGTAAAACAAATTTTCAAAGGCACCTTACATGCCTTCAAATTCCATTAAGATAAAACAGTTACCTGTAGACTTTACGAGACGGCACTTTCATTTTGATGCTGCAGAAATAAAATCACTAGTGTGGAAATGAACAGGATACTACTGGAGAAATGTATGCAGTTTTTACTCTTCGGTGGCACAGTTCTGAAGACATGACTGTCAAAAATTCTGGAACTATAAAGCACACAAAACATTTACTGAACTCCGCATGACACTCTGATGCTGAACAAATGAAATGCTGGAAGAGCAAGGTAACCAAGGTATTAGAAAAAGTAACTTTCCTCACAGTTCTGAAGATGTGATTGTCAATTATCACACAGTCACTGATCTTCACGCAAACAGATACTACTATTTACATTTTCTAGACTATGTTGAGGAACAGATTTAAGCTTGCCCAGACTGTTGACTGGTCTTGGCAGCTTTTTCTTCCAAGAGCTTGTCCACTTTTTCCAGTTCTGTTGACTTCTCTTTTGCCCTTTTCCGCAGTGCATTACTCTCCGAAATCAGGCTGAGTTTTCCAAATTTCTTCTGCACCCTCAGCCTTGCTGTCTGCAGACTTGAGTAGACTTGGAAATGTCATCCTGCAGTTGTTTTCGTTTCTTCTTCATTGTCTCCAGTTCTGCATCAGCGGCCTTCCTTTCAGCATCATCCTCTTCTCTTCTTCCTCCTTCCTTTGCTGCTCCAGATATTCTCCATATTTGGTTCCGGGGCACTTGAAAGCATAGCACAGCAGCTCCTTTGTAATAGGCACTGATGCTGGTCCACCAGCTTTCCTGACTGCTTCAATTACCAGTCGCTTTGCACCAAGCTCTCTTTTAATAGATTTTCAACTGTTGTTTGCTTGTGGATGCTGAACCCACGTTCAACAGTTGCTTGACTATGTGACAAAAAGAAGCACTTGTTGTACTATCTCCAGTAGGCCTGCAAGTTCTGTCTTGCCAGACAGGTGAGAGTACAGAAGCTCGTCGACTCTGTCACATTTATAATCAAATGTTCTGAATGGTTCATTGTTCCTACAAGAGTGTCTTCACAGAATTTGGAGAATTGTCTCTTGATAGAATCACAATTCTCTTCCCTGATCCTCCCTGCATCACACAGAAGATGTAGTGTTTGTTCCAGATCTTGGAAGCCCGTGTTCTGTCCTCGGACGAGGAACAATCATGACAGGGTTCAGCCAAGTGAGGCACCTCACTAAAGGGTACTTATTCGGGGCTTTCTCCAACAGTTTCTTCAGTAGGCACTTGATGAAATCTCTACATTCCGTCCGGAATGTATACCTCTGTTTGTCAGAGGCTTTGAGTGAAAGCATGGATCTCTTTGTAGAAAACCCAACATCCACTTTGCTTGGGTCCTTTAAGTTTTCTTCAATCTGAATTTTACAGACTGAAAAGCTGTTTTGTTTTCAATAACTTCATCCTTGATGATCCTCTTCATAAGATTCTTGATCAGTGCACCCAGATCCTGTGCCACGAAGGAATCATGGGACGGTCGGTCTGATACAACTTCAGAAATGGTTCAACTTCATTTGCAACTGAAATGAAGAACTGAAGTTTTGCCTTCAGCAGGGGATCCCCAAGCAGCCGCATCAAAGTCTTTAAAAAGAATTGCAGGTTGGTTCATTGATGGTTCTGTTCTTTGCAGCTGAACAAATGCACCAAACAGGGGAGAAGATCAATGACTCTCTGTGCTGGTGCAGCATTTTCTAGCCATCTATGCCTACAAAATTTCAGGGGTACAACGGATGTCTTTGCCACTTCTTGGAAGTCTTCTCTTCTTGCTGGCGAGTCCCTGAAGAGATTATAGACAGAACAAAGTAGAAGTTCCAGTTCCATGATGTTGCAGCACCATCCTGCACGGAACGCATTGTGAAAAATATGGAGACCACATGTACCAATATTCAACAACTTTGCTGGGTGCACTGCTCTATTTCTTCCATCAGCATTCTTTGAAGCTTGAGATTAACATGTGACCCATCCATAGACAGCTGCAGAAGGCGACGATGGCCAAGCGATTTCACAAGTGGACTCAACTTTTCAAACATGTCATCTGCAGTGCAATGTCCAAAGAACATAGAGTCTAAGAACTGAGTTACTACCATATCCTTGTCCAAAATCGAACGTGGACGTCCATCTGTTTTTCCTGCATATCCTTATTCAATGTCTCATCAAAAAGAAGTACATATGATGATGCTGACTTCACTTTTGAAGTCATCCTCTCATAAAAGTATGGTGCAAGTCCGAAAGAACACAAATACGCTGCCTTTTTGTCAGCACATGCAAACGAACGGGCGATCTCACTGTCTGGGAACATTGCCCGGAAAAGCTCTCCCATGCCAGCACAAGAATTCATACTATAATGCGAGTCAACACACTTTAAAACCACAAAATTTCTGCTTTCATACATCTGTTGTGATGATACTTCCTGCCAAACTCCCTCGATTGGTTGGGTTGTGGAAGTTTCAGCTGATGAGAAACTGGATCCAGCGACCCCTGTGAAGACCCTTTTGTGGAAGCAGAGGGAGAACCAAGCAGCAGCACAGGCAGCAAACTGGGTAATAGGCAGCACAGACTGGTTTGCACGTGCTTTCTGCATATGCTTGGCACTTACACATTAAATCATATTTAATTATAAGTAACAGTACATGTACAATAAGGACCAGTAAGGTACGAGTATGGGTGAATAAAAAAAATCTTTATGTATGTGTGCGGCTGTGTGTGAGTATGTGTATGTGTATGTGCTTGTGTGTTGCAAACATGCAAGCAAGACTGTTTAACTGTATAATGCTTCCACCCCCACCCCCTCCCTAAATTGTGATTTACATACATGTATTAAAACCATAAAATAATTCAATAATTCACACTTGAATTAAAACATTTTTAAATCTATGACTTGCACAACATCCCCTGAATGCCCACAACCTATTAAAATTAAAACATACTCTGCTTTTTTCCCCAATGCAAATTTTATGTAACAAAAACATAACACACACACCACACACACACACCACACACACACACACACACACCACACACCACCACCAACCACCAAACAACAACACACACACACACACACACACCACACACACACACACAGGCATACACACACATGCATGCTTGAGCACGCACACACACATGCATACACACAATACATGCACACAAACACACACACACACACAGGGTACATAATGAGAAACATAAACATCTAACTTCTGAACAAAAAAAAAAATACACACACACACAAAAATTCATAAATATGGCTTACCCAACAAGCTACCAACTAAAACTAGACAGCACTCTTACTTTTTTTCCCCAATATAAATTTATACAAATACACACCAACAAAAAAAAAAAAAAAAAAACCCACCAAACACACAAAAACGAACAACAAAAAAAAAAACCCAACACCACACACACACACAAAACATGCTCCACAGTTTCGCTATCAGCAACTCGCTCACAAACTAACCAAGCCTGAGTAGTGACTTACCTTTGCTATGGCAAAGAAGAGCTCCTTCTCCCACGGCAGCAACATCAATGGCTTTACAGCACGAAAAGCAAAATGCTTTGCGGTGGCATTTTTCGTCTTTTCTAATCCATGATTTGTACTCTTTCTTTTGAAGCCAGCTTTTCCTGGAAAGAGCAAGGCATTGTCAAATTTTGGGGGCGACTCGACTCGCTCAGCTCGCTTTCACCACGCTGTAGGCCCCAAATGGAAGGTTTTAAACTGTGACATTTTTGGGCACTGAATAAGAGTACAACTCATGGTATGAAGTTCAGCCATTAATGTAGTTCTTGCAGTCCTCTTTTTCCAAAGAGTCTCAAGGGGAACAACCCTACACCCTCCCTTTAAGTTTTAGTAAAATAAACGCAAAAATACTGTCAGGAACTGGAGTAAGTAAATGTAAAATCAACGATCACTCTCACTCAAGTGAGGCAGTTTTTTTTGTAGTTCAACTTTCAAATGAAACATTAAACACAACACTGTTTATTAAATGGAAACGATTTGACAACCGGTCAAATTGAAACTAAAACAGAAAAAATAATTTCAGTTAAAGTAGTTCGATCACAGATCCAATCGATCTGGAGCCTTGCAGAATCTTCTGGCCGATCAGCCAAGGCAGGAGTAGAACCCCTGGAAATCCGAAGCAGTCCTGGAGGATAGGTTCCGGTTTGGAGAGACGCCGTTGGCACAGTGTGATGACCCCATGCCGGCATGCAGAGGTCTGGGGCAAACAGGCGTGGCTGGACAGGACCCAGGAGCAGTCACAGGGGGAACTGGTTCCATGGTAGCGGACCCAGGAAATAGGTCCACAAGCGTAGGGGCAATGGAGGTTGTGGGCTCCTCACTGGAAACAGTAGGATCCGCAACCATGGAAGATAGGCTCGTAGGTTCTTCGTCATCAGTCCAACGTTTGCGGATGGATCAATGTGGCGCCTGACACACGACCATCTCCTATCTCAACCTTGAAGGACAGAGGGCCGGTGACTTCAAGAACAGTTCCAAACAGCCAAGTCTTTCCAGGCCCAAAATTACGAACATACACTTTGTCACCGACTGTATATTCTCTGTCTTTTGCACCGCAATCATGATGCATCTTCTGCTTGGACTGGATGTCTTCGACCTTAGCGAGACAGTGTTGGCTGTGTCAGATCAAGACCGAGTCTTTAGTCTCCTTTTCACGAGAAGTTCTGCAGGCGGCACACCAGTAGTAGAATGTGGTGTGATTTGCTGCTGAAGAAGGAAGGTGGCCAACTTGTGTTGCACAGTGAGTTGGGCGACATCTCTTCATGGATTCTTTGAAATGTCTGAACCGCTCTTTCTGCAAGGCCATTGGAAACTGGATGGTACGGTGAGACAAGAACATGGCGAACGCCCAGAAACTGAGTGAAGGTTTTGAACTCTGCGCTGGTGAACGTAGGACCATTGTCAGAAACAATGGAAACTGGCAATCCGTGTGTAGCAAATAGTTCTCTCAAACAGCAAACTGTCTTTTCCGCCGTAATCTTAGTCATTAGTTTAAATTAGCTTAGTCAAAGCTTCCTTCCGCAAGGGACGTAACTCTAATCATTAATAGACGATACAGAAGACGGAAGTTCAGTCGGCGATTGCAACATACTGGATTCATTCCAACATCTTTTTTCTTTTTCTTTTTTTTTTTCTTTCTAATAAATGATGCATGATCGGCTCCTTGCATGTTTTTAATTTTGTGCTTGACAATAATTGTGATTTTCACAAATTTTCACAAATCCACTTCAGTTTTCACCAATTTTCAAAGTTGTGAATTGCTTCTTTATTTCTCCCAACTTTTCACAACTTTTCATCGTGTGTGCGAACCCTGATCATCATCATCATCATGTGACTAGAAATCTGTGTGTGAATTGTGTTAAGTGGTTGAATGTTTGAGCCTGAGAGAAAGTGATGGTGGGGCATATAGTGTATATTCAGTGTTATGGACCCCAGTGTCGTGGTTTGAATGAAATTATACATGTGTGAACTGTTCATCTGTTTCTGGACTGCTTATTGAGTTGGGGCGTTAGGTATTGTAGGTCTGTAAGTCTGTCTGTCCCTCCCTAGTTAGTTCAGGTCTTAGCGAGACACACACACACACACACACACACACACACACACACACACACACACACACACACACACACACATAGTCATCGTGTGAAATTTCTTTCGCTGTTTATTGCAAAATTTTCGCTGAAGGGGATAGAATTTGTTTCCTTGCTCCCTAAATCCCCCTCCCCTTTTACTTATTTTGAAATAGAATACTACCCTCCCGCCCTCTCCTCTCCCATACCCATCCTACTTCCTCCAGTTTCCTCCTGACACTGAATCAGCACTCGTCCAATGTTTGCCAAACGAAAATAAGTACAATCAGTAATGCTGCTTGCACCATCCCTCTCTCTCCACCCCCCCCCCCCCCACGTCTTCCCAGTCGCCACCCTCTCTAACCTTCATCGACTTGGCGGGTGCACACATGTGAAAAGGGATCAAGAGTCACCTCCTGGCGGACAAATTGATCCGTCCATTCCCACATTAAATAATAACGGTAACGAAACCAAGATGGGTGCATCAGCCCAAATGTTTCCAATGTATGTTAACGCATTGCCTGGTCAGATGACAGGATTCAGTGAACCTTTTCCCTTCCCCAACGGGCTGTAGCGTTATGCTCTACTCACACACAACGTACGTAGTCTTATCGCCCACCACTCGTCTCTACGATGTGAACGTGCGAATAAAACCATTAAAAGTAACCATTAACAAAGTCTTGGTATTTTAGACCTTGAATTTATCGATCCCAAAAATCCGTTTGACAAACTAGGGAGGAGCGACTCGGAAATTAAAAAAAAAAATCCAGCAAATGGCTACCCGTAACACGTAACAATGGTGGCGCAGCCATACTCGCCTGCGCAGGCACAAGAAAGACTGACTTATCTGATATGCGTATACATTTGAGTAGTGATAAGGAGCTGCAAGTCGCATCAGCGGTCAGGTAGTTTTACACCTGTTGGAGTCTTCACATGTGTATAGCTTATTCCTGTTAACGGGGTACACTAGCGCTTCGTGACAGCCGCCACCCCACTTCCCTTCCCCGTTTCGCAGACAGCTGTTTCCAACTTTTCCGGCACCCTCCACGCGCGTAGTGAGTTCTCACGTCAATGGGCGAGTTTTACGTCCTTTTGTCCGGAGGTCCTTAAGGACAAGGTAAACAGGCAGATTGAAGTCTGCCTTCTAGTGGCGGTTGTCGTTGGCAGTGCTGTGTCTGGTTCCGTATTGGGGCTGTCGTCTGTCGCTCTCTCAGCTCCGTTACTTGTGGACTTGCGTTCACTTCCTGGTGTCGATCGGCCGACGATTTCCGTCGTTTTCTTCGCCTCTTTTCCCACCAAAAGGCTGTCTTCAGGGCCACCAGGCGGCCTTCTTCGTGCTCGGGTGGCGATGGTCCTGTGCCGCGTGAGGCCGCCTCAAAGAGGGTGCAGAGCGGAAGTCGCTGGAGCATTGCACGAGTCACTTCTGTGGTCCACTCAGACAACGGCCGATGAGGCAGTGTTTCAGCCCGACCCGGAGAGGGTGCCATCCGCCCTACCCTCGATCCCAGTCCACGGTAATCGTAGTCAGGCAGCGCTCGATCGCCGATTGCCCCACATCTCTGGGACCCGTCCTCCGACAACACAAGCAAAGACCCGTAGTCACGCATATGGCTGGAAGGTTCGCTGTGCTGCCTGACACTGACCTCTCACATCAGTGTTCTTCAAAGGAGAGCTGCCACCTCTCCCTTGGTGTTCGCTGCTATCCCACCTCACAGGAAACGAGAGTTATCTCCCGGGTGTATACATTTGTACAGTGTGAGGAGACATGACAGATGTCCACACACGTACTACTCCACGAGAGAAACTGTGCAGGTCTGTTAATTTTAAGGTTCCGAAGAGGACTTTACCATACACTTCGTGTCGAGGAACTTGCCTATAAGGGTGACAGCAGTAGAGGAGAAAATATGGGCGGGAAACATGCAAGCTAGTCTTTAGGGGTATGAGTAGCCAAGTCAAGTTTCTTCATCTATTCTCGTCCACATGGAAACGTCATTGATAAATCGTTTTCGTGTTCGTATCTATTCCAAAATACAGAACACAACTCGGGTAACCAGACCAGCGGTTTGAACCTCATGTGTAAGTACACCACCCAAAGTTTACATTGTTAGTGGCCTCAACTTTACTGTTGCCGATTTTACTGTGACACGCTAAGCCGTGTGCATGGAGAAACAGCCATTCGAATCACGATTGATATAAACAGTTAGACGTAAACGAAGCCATCATTTTCAGCGGTGATTGCAGTCTTTGAACCCCAAACAAAATGCGTCCGATGTAGGTAATGCTTGTGTGCTAAAAGTAAAAAATTACTTGTCATGCGATGTGGATTTGACAACACACACACACACACACACACACACACACACACACACACACACACACACACACACCACGCACCACACACACACACACACGCGCGCGCACACAGTGACACACATGCACGCCTTTCACGAAGCAAAATGCCAGAAGTGAGTGTATAAATGGGGGTCCAAATATCAGCATTGGTAAGCCAGTAGAACGGCACAGGCGATAACCTACTCCACAAAGACAAGTTTCGTTGGAAACGAAGGCAACTTCGAGTGGGTTAGATAGGAATCGTGATTCGAGAGGCTTCGCCATAATGGAGACGACGCAACGTGCGGTTAAGGGTGCACCTTCAAACACAGGAAGCAGCAGTCAGGCGGAGGAAAGCAGCATATTGAATGTAATATTGATGGAATTGCTTCAGACGCAACTCTGCCAGTCGCGGTGTGTTTTAGACTGGCCTGTCAAAATGTAGGCGCGACTGAAGATGCGTCGTCCGCTTACCTGGAAGGGGGTAGGGAACGTAACCTTCATGGAACAAAATATTGCTCAGGACCATACCAGCTAAAGTGAGGTTTGTTTTACAGTCAGTCATAGTGAAGAACTCATTACAAATTCTAGGAAATTCTCGTTATTCCAGCAGCATTCGTTTGGAGTTATGGGCCTGTAAGTATTCCATCGTGGGAGCAAAAGTTGCCCTACTTATTTACTGCTCACTGTTCTCTGCCACATTGAAGACTTCCTTTCATACTAATCAAACTGAGGCTACCTGTATTTGGTGCTGTTCGCCCCGCGTATTTGTTAGGCGATAGTCAAGATTGGAAAGGCGTGTGCCAGTTTCGAATAAAATTTAATGTTAATTTGTATTTGTTCACTTCTCCAGTTGTTGGTATGTAGATCTGTCAGGTGCAGGCTATATGGGTAAGCTTGAAACTTTTGGGGGTGGGGGATGTCCCCTCGTTTGTTCTGTGTACTTAGTGTTGTCATTTCTGTTAGGCGATTTGGTGTCGTAAGCAGTGTTCGTTTGGAGTTAGGGTATGTAATTATGTCATCGTGGGAGCAAACGTTATCTGCTTGTTTATTTTAAGATTCCCTTTCATACCAAACAAATTGAGGTTACCAGTAGTTGTTACCATTCGTCCGTGTGTTCGTCTGACTATATTCTAGACAGAAAAAGGCTGTGTCAGTCTTGAATACCTGTTTATTTCTCCAGTTGTTGACGTGTCAGGCACATGATATACGGGCAAGCTTGGAGGGAGTTGGATTGTGCATGTCCAGCGAGGAGGCTGCCTGGTTTTTTGGAGCTCCCGTTTTAAATTCATTTTTACATCTTTTACGCCTTGCATCTTTTACTCATACGAGTAACCGTGAATTTTAATAATCAGCACTGTTGGCTGTTGGTAGTTTAACGCTAAATTTCTTTTTTTTTTTAACGAAATTGTGTTTTAAACCCTTTCAGGTAAGGTGAGTCAGTCTTATTTGGCTTTTCAAGATGGCTACCGGCGTGTTGTTCCTCGGCTTTGTTAAAAGTTTTCTATTTTTCCTTGCTGTTTCCACATGTGACAGGAACAACAATATCCCTAGCACTCAGTTTAATTTTGAAATTTTAGATGTAGACGTAGACGCCTTTAGTTCCAATTTTGCAGGTTTTAAAACTTTGTGCAACCTGAACCATGTTAGCCTCCTGTGTACACCTGTGCCGAGTACTGTTCTCACGTCTATTACTAGGCCCAGATTTGAACCCATGATTTCAATTAACATCAGAAATAGTACAGTGATAAGGAATTGTTTGAATAAAAGAGTTAGACATAGAGGAGTTAAATCATGGCTTTTAAGCCTTATCCTGCTATCGGGAGACATTGAACTCAATCCTGGTCCGTCCACCAAAGTAAAATATCCATGCGGAGTGTGCAATTTGAGAGTCACATGGAAACATAAAGCAGTTGCCTGTGACGTCTGCAATACATGGTATCACACTAAATGTATGTTATTAAACTCAGCAGTTTATGAAGCATTTATGCAATAGTGATATATCTTGGACTTGTTTTACCTGCGGGCTTCCAAACTTTAGTTCGAGACTTTTTGAAGATTCTATTGAAGACTGCAGCTCAGAAAGCAACCGTTTGACCCTATCTCACCAGACGACCCCCAAAGAACTTGAAATTGTCTAAGTTTGCACTCTGAAAAATTCCTTTGATACACGG
>JAFLJL010001318.1:36239-38485 GCA_018398815.1 Conus ventricosus | reverse complement strand
CCCCCACCCCCCCTTTTCCTTCAAACCCCGCTTACGCACATGTGCCAATGTAGTAGACACAGGAGCATCAACAATTGCCACCTACCCCCCCCCCCCTCACCCCCGCCCCCTCTCTCTTCTGCCTCTTCCCCCTTCTTTCCCCCAACCCCTGCCCAACATCCCCCTCCCACTCCCATCTCTGACCCCTCCCCCTCCCCCTCCTACCCACCCACCCACCGCCAACTCCATACCCACTTCCTTACCCAAGCATCGCTGCACTAAAACGGCTTGTATGGCCTGCGTATTGAAATCTCCTGTCGCCCGAGTATAAGAAAATCGCCGAGAGCCAAAGAGAAAATGAGTGATCAAAACAATGCAGCCAGATTATCTTCCTCTGTCCTTTTTAGCACACACCCCTCCCCTCCCCCTCCCTCTGGCCTTTGCAATTAAAATTTTCCGAGTTCCGAGTTCCGAGAGTTCTCTCTCTCTCTCTCTCTCTCTCTCTCTCTCTCTCTCCTCTCTCTCTCTTGTCTCTCTTCACGCTAACTCCACCCCCCCTCTCTCTCTCTTCATTCTAACTCCACCCCTTTTCCTCTCACCTCTCTCTCTCTCTTCTCTCTTCTCTCTCTCTCTCTCTCTCTCTCCTCTCTCTCTCTCTCTCTCTTTCACCTTCTTGATTTCCTCTTTCCATCTCTCAGTTATTTCTAAACTTCCTCCTTCTCTCTCCCTATCTCTCCGTCACTCCCCTATCCCTGTCTCTCTCTCCCCATCCCTCCCCCACATCCCATCCCCACATCCCCCCCCCTTCTCACATCGTCTCACATCCCCCCCCCCCCTTTCTCTCTCTTTCTTCTCAGCGAGTATGGGGAAGTGGAGACATTTCCCCTTTAAATGCCAGACAATAAGGCCAACGAGTGCTGAAGCAGCAGCAGCATCCAATTCTTCGTTTATCGTGAAGCCATCATTCTGCATGGATCCCCCCCCCCCCCCCCCCCCCCCCCCCCCCCCCCCCCCCCCCCCCTCAGGATTAAGTAGCCATCCTTTGACACTGCATTTCTGGGATCTTCGTATAAAGATAAAGTAAAGGCAAAGCACCCCTCCTTGTCCTCTGCCTTTTTACTTGGGTCTTCCTCTGAAGACAAAGCGGCATTCTCTGTACTCTGACTCCCTTTAAGACAAAGCGGCATTCTCTGTACTCTGACTCCCTGTACTCTGACTCCCTTTAAGACAAAGCGGCATTCTCTGTACTCTGATCCCTTTAAGACAAAGCGGCATTCTCTGTACTCTGACTCCTTGTACTCTGACTCCCTTTAAGACAAAGCGGCATTATCTGTACTCTGACTCCCTGGAAGACAAAGCGGCATTCTCTGTACTCTGACTCCCTGTACTCTGACTCCCTTTAAGACAAAGCGGCATTCTCTGTACTGACTCCCTGGAGACAAAGCGGCATTCTCTGTACTCTGACTCCCTTAAGACAAAGCGGCATTCTCTGTACTCTGACTCCCTTTAAGACAAAGCGGCATTCTCTGTACTCTGACTCCCTTTAAGACAAAGCGGCATTCTCTGTACTCTGACTCCCTGGAAGACAAAGCAGCATTCTCTGTACTCTGACTCCTGAAGCAAAGCAGCATTCTCTGTACTCTGATTCCCTGGAAGACAAACGGCATTCTCTGTACTCTGACTCCCTGGAAGACAAAGCGGCATTCTCTGTACTCTGACTCCCTTTAAGACAAAGCGGCATTCTCTGTACTCTGACTCCCTGGAAGACAAAGCAGCATTCTCTGTACTCTGACTCCCTGGAAGACAAAGCAGCATTCTCTGTACTCTGACTCCCTGGAAGACAAAGCAGCATTCTCTGTACTCTGACTCCCTGGAAGACAAAGCGGCATTCTCTGTACTCTGACTCCCTTAAGACAAAGCGGCATTCTCTGTACTCTGACTCCCTTTAAGACAAAGCGGCATTCTCTGTACTCTGACTCCCTTAAGACAAAGCGGAATTCTCTGTACTCTGACTCCCTGGAAGACAAAGCGGCATTCTCTGTTCTCTGACTCCCTGGAAGACAAAGCGGCATTCTCTGTACTCTGACTCCCTTTAAGACAAAGCAGTGTTCTCTGTACTCTGACTCCTTTAAGACAAAGCGGCATTCTCTGTACTCTGACTTCCTTTAAGACAAAGCAGCATTCTCTGTACTCTGACTCCCTGGAAGACAAAGCGGCATTCTCTGTACTCTGACTCCCTTTAAGACAAAGCAGTGTTCTCTGTACTC
>JAFLJL010001318.1:28739-31239 GCA_018398815.1 Conus ventricosus | reverse complement strand
GTCTGGCAGTAACGAGATTCTTTCTTTCGTTCTTTCTTTCTTGTTTCTTTCTGGGGGGGGGGGGGGGGGGGGGGGTTGCCGGTTTTTTTTTTCCTTTAATTCTTTCTTTCTCACTTACTTTCTTCTTTTTTTCTTTTTTTTTATTAAAAAAAACAAACTTTTTACTTTTTTTCTTCCGTTTTTCCTTCTTTTCTTTCTTCCTTTCTTCTTTTTCCTTCCTTCTCTCTTTTTTTTTTCCTTTCCATTTCTTTCTTTTTCTTTCCTTTCTTTTTCTTTCTTTCTTTCCCTCTTACTAATTTCTTTCCTTTTTTCTTTTCTTCTTACTTTCTTCTCTTTTCTTTCTTCCTTTCTTCTTTTTCGTCCTTTCTTTCTCCTTTTTCTTTCCTTTTTCTTTCTCCTTTTCCTTTCGTTCTTCCCCCCCCTTTTTTTTTTTTTTTGCTTTTTCTTTTCTTTCGTTCTCCCTTTTCTTTCTTTCTTTCTTTCTTTCCCCGTTCCTCGGACTCAACTCCTGGGTCCACCACCATTAGTGAGATTTTTTCTGCGTACGCAATCGCTTTTCGTTCGTCTGTTTGTTTTGTTTAAATCCCAGCATATAGGCAGCCACATTCCGCCTTCGGAGAACGATGCCTTAGTCACAACACGAGTGTGCACGTGTTTTATGTTCCTGTCAGCCAACCCGCGACACAAGATGACCCGCTTTTTTCCCCCAAAATGTGGAACGACGTTCAACATGTGCGCAAGAACTTCTTTTAAAAACACAAACACACACAAAAATGTAGGCGCACAAGACCTCGGTTTAAATCCCCCCCCCCCCCCCCCCCTTTTCCCCGGCCCCAAAGAACAAGACCTAGGAGGAGAGACTGGAATCCGCTCCAATGTGGTTCATTCCCTTTTTTTTCTTCTTTCTTTCTTTCTCTCACCCCCTCACCCCCTTCTCCACCCCCCTCCCCTGACTTCGCTTTCATGAATGTTAATCTGTGCCAAGTTCATCGTTTCAATGATGGTGGGAGTCGTGAGCCTGCACTTGTATTTCAACACCACTTATTTGTTCAACGTAGATACATAGCGGGATAGACAGGGACAGAACGGACAGACGGGCAGACAGACAGACAAATAGGCTGATAGACAGACAGACAGACAGACAGACAGACAGACAGACAGACAGACAGACAGATAGATAGATAGATAGATAGAAGATAGATAGATAGATAGATAGATAGATAGATAGACAGACAGACAGATAGACAGATAGATATAAGGACAGACTTTAATTACATTCGACAGATAGATCGATTGATGGATTGACTGAAATACAGACAGACAAACAGATTGATTGACAGATAGATAGATGCACATTTGTGTGTGTGTGTGTGTGTGTGTGTGTGTGTGTGTGTGTGTGTGTGTGTGTGTGTGTGTGTGTGTGTGTGTTGTTGTGTTGTTGTTTGTTGTTGTTGTTGTTGTTGTTGTACTTCATAATCAAGAGGATTCTGGATTGTTGTCAGTGTTGCCTCTTCAGCTGCCGGCTGTAGCTGCTGGTGATCGATTTAAGGTTCTGGTAACTGGACGCCAGGTTCCCCAGGAAGACTAAGTTTTGTCGATCTTAAAGGAGCATGGGGAGGAGGAGGTGGAGGGTGGGAGGGGGGAGGGGAGGGGGGCGGAGGGATAAGATTTTAAAAAAAAAAGGAGAACAAAAAAAATATATATATAGTTAAAAATTGCCCTCGATAACAATTGTTCAGCCTACACAGATGGAGAGGGAAAGACTGTCTTCGCCAAGCCAAACCATGGTACTGCAATGGGACCCTGCCATGCTTGTGACTTTGTTGATGTCTTCATGGGCAGCTTAGACAATAAGCTCATGCAGGATTGCTCAGTCCCTTTGCTTTCCTCTCTGGCTAAACCTGAACGGCGCAAAGAGCTTAAATGCCTAGACTGGAGCAGGTATCGAGATGATGGTATCACTATTCTTCCCAACAGCGAGGACCGTGAATCATTCTGCAAACACCTGGATGAACTGAATCCGCCAAATATTAAGTGGACAGTAAAATTTGACAGACAGGTAGAATATCTGGATATGAAACTTTCAATAGTTGATGGTGTCATAAAGACAGATGTCTTTTCCAAACATTGCCATAGTTACCTTCCAAAGAACAGTTGTCACCCTCCTTCAGTGTTCAAGGGTCTTCTAACAGGTGTTGGTGCCAGGCTGAGAATGTTATGCAGCGAAGATGACAGACTGCCAGAGAGACTCACAGAGTATGCCAAGTATTTTACGATCGCTGGTTGGAAATTTGAGGCAGCACTTGAACAACTCAAAAGGGGAGCTAACAGAGACCGAGGAATTCTCATCAAGCAAGAGAGACATCCCAAACCCAAGAAATTGGCTTGGGTCACTCAGTATGATCCAAGGTTACCATCTAAAAGAGAAATTATTAAACAAAATTTACACATCCTGTATTCCAATCCAAAAAACAGGACCATTTTCCCTGAAGAATGCTCA
>JAFLJL010001318.1:23739-26239 GCA_018398815.1 Conus ventricosus | reverse complement strand
GGAGGTGGATGTGGGGGAGGAGGAGGAGGAGGAGGAGGAGGAGGGAGGAGGAGAGAAGAAAGAAGAAGAAGAAGAAGAAGAAGAAGAAAGAAGAAGAAGACGAAGAAGTAATAGAAAAGAAGAAGAAGAAGAAGAAGAAGAAGAAGAAGAAGAAAGAAGAAAGAGAGAGAGTGAGAGAGAGAGAGAGAGAGAGACAGACAGACAGACAGACAGACAGACAGACAGACAGACAGACAGACAGAGAGAGAGAGAGAGAGAGACGGACAGACAGACAGAGAGAGAGAGAGAGAGAGAGAGAGAGAGAGAGAGAGTATGAAACACAGAGAGAGAAAGAGAGAGAGAGAGAGAGAGAGAGAGAGAGAGAGAGAGAGAGAGAGAGAGAGAGAGAGTATGAAACACAGAGAGAGAGAGAGAGAGAGAGAGAGAGAGAGAGAGAGAGAGAGAGAGAGAGAGAGAGCCCAGACAGACAGACAGACAGACAGACAGAAAAGAGACACAGACAGACAGACAGACAGACAGACATGGACACAGAGAGGTGAGTGCGAACTAGGATTGCCGGGGCTGACTGCAGAAACGCAAAGTCATCACAGTTGTCGTTGTTGTCAACGTTCCGTCGGCAGAATGCACACGCGTGTGTCCTCCGTGACACTCCGTCCAAGCTCAGAGCTACCTCGATCGGCCACGACTATAATTATTATTATTATTATCATCCGCTGTTTCAGCGCACACAGGATGCTCTTTTCATCACCCCCAGCGAACACTGTCCTGGCTTCACCTGTGCCGGGTCACTGGTCTGTCTGTCTGTCTGCCCCGTCTGTTTGTCTGTCTGTCTGCGTGTCAGCGAGCCTGATAAATACATTCTGATTCGGAATCGGATCGAAGGGCGGGAGTAAGATCTGTTGTTCTGTTTTTTTTTCCCTCCCGCCCACTTCCTTATAACATTTCACAAAATGGCGTTGTTGTTGTTGTTGTTTTTTTGTTTCCTAACACATTATTGTACAGTTTCGTTTAAAACAATGCGTGGGTATTATATGAGGGTTAAAAAAAAAAAGTGTTCTTTTTACCCTGCCTTCATATCACCAAACTCGCGCGTGGTGTGTGTGTGTGTGTGTGTGTGTGTGTGTGTGTGTGGTGTGTGTTGTGTGTGTGTTGTGTGTGTTGTGTGTGTGTGTGTGTGTGTGTGTGTGTGTGTGTGTGTGTGTGTTGTGTGTGCGCGCGCGTGTGTGTGCCTGTGTGTTTATATATTACGTGTGTGTGTGTGTGTGTGTGTGTGGTGTGTGTGTGTGTGTGTGTGTGTGTGTGTGTGTGTGTAGAGAGAGAGAGAGAGAGTTGTGTGTGTGTGTGTGTGTGTGTGTGTGTGTGTGTGTGTATGTGTGTGTGTGTGTGTGTGTGTGTGTGTGTGTGTGTGTGTGTGTGTGTGTGTGTGTGTGTGTGTGTGTGCGTGGGGTGTGTGTGCGTGCGTCTGTGTGTCTGTCTGTGTGTGCGTACGCGCGTGCGTTGTAAAGATCCGGATGATGATCCAGATCTAGACAGCGATGAACAGGAAAAAACGTGTCGTTGAGAGAGTGTGAAGGCGAAATACATCCTGCTATTGCACAGTGGAAAATTAAAAAGGTACAACAAACAAACACAAGCGGACACTACCATCATTACGTTGTTGAGACGATGGGAATTCAGTAACAAAAGACAGGTTAATTACACACATCCGCGATAGTTTTTTGAGACGAGCAATTGCGATGCATCCGCGTATGGGGTTAATGAATGCAATGAGCACTGTTCGACGCCGGCTAAGGGTTGAGCTCTTTTTGTTTGTCCTCTACTTCATTTATGCGGCGGTATCATGACATGAATAAATGCAGGAGCATGTTTGGCGCACTCACTATAGATCAGGTACTGACCTTCGGGTTTTTTTTTTATATACATTTTAACGTTTGGTTTTTTTGGTGTGTGTTTTGTGTGTGTGTGTGTGTGTGTGTGTGTGTGTGTGGTGTGTGTGTGTGTATTTTTACAGGGAATAGGTTGTGTGTGTGTGTGTGTGTGTGTGTGTGTGTGTGTGTGTGTGTGTGTGTGTGTGTGTGTGCGTGAGCGTGCGTGCGTACGTTCGTGCGTGCGTGCGTGCGTGCGTGTGTGTGTGTTCTTGCGCGTGCGTTTTGGTCACAATTCTCTGATTATTTTCTTACATTCCTATTTCAGTATAGTGTTAATCCCAAGTGAACCGCTAGAACTCAGTTCCGCGAAGCTGGCGCGCCATAAATCGGGACATCCGGGGGCAAACCCACACCAAATTTCATCGAAGAGAGGTAAGGGAGATAGCTACAGTTAAGGGCAGAAACCAACCCACCCACCGACCATCCGCCCACCTGACTCATCCCCCCGCCCTCCTCTGTCCTCTCTCTGTGTCTCTGTCTGTCTGTCTGTCTGTCTCTCTCTCTCTCTCTCTCCTCTCTCTCTCTCTCCTCTCTCTCTCTCTCTCTCTCTCTCTCTCTCATCCCACCTACAA
>JAFLJL010001318.1:10000-12500 GCA_018398815.1 Conus ventricosus | reverse complement strand
GCACGCGGACTTCGAACAAAACGACACAATGTCTAGGCGTCACCCCGCCTACCCCTCCCCCCCCCCCCCCCCCCCCTGACACCCCCCCCCCCTTTTCCTGTCCTCTTCCCTCTCGCCCTCCCCCGCCCTCCTTCTCCTCCCCCTCCCTCCTTACCCTCACCTTGCTTTTCCCGACCCTATCCCTACCGCTGTTCCCCCCCCCCCCCCAGCCGCTATTTCCCCCCCCCCCCCCCCCCCATATCTTGCGCAATTTCTGCCCTCCACTTTTCTTCCACCAGCCCTTCCTCCCCCCTCCCTCCCTCCCTCCGCCCCCTCTTCCCTCCCTAGCCCTCCCTCTCTCCTCCTCCCCTGCCCCCCCCCCCCCCCCCCCTGTCCACTTCTTTCTCCTCTGTCTGCCAATCGGTTAAATTCCAGACAATATTGTTTCCACTTCTCGAATGCTGATATTATGTCTACTGAATCTGGCAACCACAGCAGCAAAAACAACAACAACAACAACTGCAACAATAACAATAACAACAACAAAATCAATGATATGTTCATTTGATCCCGTCAACTTCATGTCTTCCATAATAAAAAACGAAGTAATAATGTGTACAGTCCTTGTCCCTCCGAGACCACACCAAAAAAGTGTTGTTGCTGTTGGTGTTATTGCTTCTGCTGTTGCTGCTGCTGCTGCTGCCCCTTGCAGCCGACGCAATTACTCCATGTTCGTCACGAACATCGCCATGAACATGTGGTAGGGTTTTGTGTGTTTGTTTTTGTTTGTTTCTGGAGGTTCGTGTTACACTGCAGGTGACGGGCAATTGGCATCACAATCATTGAACCTTCGTGCCGTGAATGCGTGTGTCTGGAATATTGAGTGACACCAGTGAGACAGACACAGGGCACCTCCCTTCCTTCCTCCCCTCTCTCTGTCTGTCTGTCTGTCTGTCTGTCTGTCTGTCTGTCTGTCTGTCTGTCTGTCTCTCTCTCTCTCTCTCTCTCTCTCTCTCTCTCTCTTTTCTCTCTCTCTCTCTCTCTCTCTCTCTATTCAATTCAATTCAATCAACTTTATTGTCCATCGGAAAATTTTCCTCTGCTCCACATCATTTCACAAGTACATAAGACATTACAAAAAGAGATTATATTTCGTTACATAAAAGCCTTTGTTGGTATATGTATTTATATAAACATCAACACTCACAGCCCCCACCCCCAGCCCCCACATACACGCACACATCCACACACACATACACACACACACACACACACACACACACACACACACACACACACACACACACACATACACTCTCTCTCGCTCGCTCGCTCGCTCTATCTCTTTTCCTCCTCCCTCTCTCTCTTCCTCCCTCTCTCCCTCCCTCTGTCTCTCTCCCTCTCTCTCTCTTCCTCCCTCTCTCCCTCCCTCTGTCTCTCTCCCTCTCTCTCTCTCTCTCTCTCTCTCTCTCTCTCTTCCCCTCCCCTCTCCATCCCTCTCTCTCTCTCTCCCCTTAACTCCCCTCCCCCCCCCCCCCCCCTAATCATAACCACACACCCACTCCCATACCACTTACCCCCGTCACATCGCAAGCACAGAACCCGTCCTCATTTCCTCTTCAAATTAACAACCAAAGACACAACAAGAACCAATCTTTACACACACACACACACACACACACACACACACACACACACACACACACACACACATCACAACACACACACACACACACACACACACACACACACACACACACACACACACACACATCACAACACACACACACACACACACACACACACACACACACACACACTACACACACACATCATAACACACACACACGCACACACACACACACACACACACACACACACACACACACACGCACACACACACACATACACACACACACACACACACGCACACACACACACACACACAGATTTATCCAACAGGACACACAAATGCATGGAAACAGAAGAGACATGCGCGGATTTTTTTTAAAAAACTTATTCTTCTGGACTGTTATAAATGGCTCTGTGAAAAATCAACAAAGCAAGAATGAACAGAATTCATGAAAGAAGGGTGGAAAGGGACGACATCAAAATGGAATAATCAACAATGCAAGAAAGTTGAAAGAAGGGTGGAAAGGGACGACATCAAAATGGAATAATCAACAATGCAAGAAAGTTGAAAGAAGGGTGGAAAGGGACGACATCAAAATGGAATAATCAACAATGCAAGAAAGTTGAAAGAAGGGTGGAAAGGGACGACATCAAAATGGAATAATCAACAATGCAAGAAAGTTGAAAGAAGGTGAACAGAGAGGACAGGGAAAAAATTGTAAGACAGAAAGGAAAAGGAGAGGAGGACGGGGGTGGGGGTGTGAAAGAAAAACCGAAAGAAGGAAAGAAAGAAAGAAAAGAAAAGAAAGAAAAACAAAAGAAAGAAAGAAGGAAAGACGGACAGAAAGACAGAGAGAAAGAAAGAAGAAAGGTTTAAGAGAAAAAAACG
>JAFLJL010001318.1:0-2500 GCA_018398815.1 Conus ventricosus | reverse complement strand
CGGCATACAAAAAATGCTTTTTTGGTTTTGTGTCTGACGTGGGTCTGTCTGTTTTTCCTTTTTTGTTGTTTGGGGGTTTTTTGCTTCCCTGGTTGGTTGTTGTTGTTGGATGCTGTTTTTGCTCTTCTTCTTTTTCTTCTTCTTCTTTCCCCCTTCCCCAAAACTACCCTTACCGCACGACTACAACAAACTGCTGTTTTCTACTACAAACTACTACTGCCGCTACTACACTACACTTTCCTTCCCTCTCCCCCCCCCCCCCCCCCCCCCCCCCCCCCCCCCCCCCCCCCCCCCCCCCCCCCCCCCCCCCCCCCCCCACCCCCCTCCCCCCAACCCCAAAAAACCCCCCCCCACAAAACACCCCCCCTTCTTTCCCCCCCCCCCCCCCCCCCCCCCCCTCCCCCCCCCCCCCAAACCCACCCCCCCCACCCCCCCCCCCCCCCCCCCCCCCCCCCCCCCCCCCCCCCCCCCCCCCGCCCCCATCATGTCCTATTTTGCAAAACCAGTGCCCCCCCTCTTTCACAAACGTCCCCTTGCGAAGCGCCCGTGGCCCAAACTTGAAAACCCATCTTCATCTGCACTTGTCCAATAAAATTTTTATCTTTTGGACGTGGATTTTCGAACTTTGATAAACCGACGGTAGTACCCATGGCCCTTCTGGGTGCCACGCCTAGCCACTGAACCACTTTCAATTATCCCCCCCCCCCCCCCCCTCTCCCCCCTTATCTCCCTTTTTCCCCCCCACCCTTATTTTCTTTGTCGTCGACTCTCTCTCCTTACTTCTCTCTCCCTCTGTCCCTCCTCTCTCATTCTGTCTCTGTCGTCTCTTTCTCCTGTCTTTGTCTCTCTCCTGTGTCTCTCCATTCTCCCTTCTCTCCTCTCTCCCCTCTCTCCTCTCTCCTCTCTCCCCATTCTCTCTGTCTTTGTTTCTGTTCTCTCTTTTTTTCTCTCTTTGTCGTGTGTCTGTCTGTCTGTCTCTTCCTTTCTCTCTCTTTGCTCTGTCTTTTTGTGTCTGGTTCTGAGCGTCTGTCTGTTTCTCCCTGTCTGTCTCCTCCTCTCTCTCTCTCTCTCCTCTCTCTTTCTTCCTCCCTCTCTTCCCTTCTTCTCTCTCCTTCTCCTCCCCCTTTTCCAAACTTTTCCAGCGCCTTACCCTCCAGTGGAAATAAAACCGGACACCCCCCTGCGGAAAAAACAGATCGGTTAACCAACCGTTTCCACGTGCGGCCCTTAAAGGGGATGGGGGGGTGAGGGGTGGGGGGGGGTGGGTGAGGGGCTTGGGGAAGCGGTGGGGGGTGCGGAAAGAAAAAAGAAAAAAAAAGCAAAAGGGGGAACGGGGAGGGAGGGGGGAGTGTAGGGGGGATTGCGAATGCGACAGAAAAAAAAAAGAAAAAAAATTTGGTTTGTGCACGCATGCTTGAGCAATTTCCTCACAGCAATTTTTCTTTTATTTTTAAACTTCATTCCCTCTGAACCTTCCTTCAACCCCCCCCCCCCCCCCCCCAAATCTCAACATCCATCTCCTCCCATCCCCCCTACCCTCCCCCCCCCCCCCGCCACCCCCTCAGCCACGCCCCATCCCCCCCCTCTCCGCCCCCCCCCCCCCCCCAGCTTCTCCGCTCCACTGAAGCAAAGTGGAGTGGATTCTCTTTCAAGCCTACGGCTCGTATCTAGCGCAACCATTTCGGTCTTTTTCGGTCTTTGTTGTTGTTGTTGTAGTTGTTGCTGCTTGTTTGTCTGTGTGTGAGTGATTTTGTTTTTCAGGCAAAGATTCCATCTTTTTTAAGCAGCAAGCCCATGTGTGGTGTAAAAAAAAAAAAAAAAAGAAAGAAAGAAAAGAAAAGAAAAGCGAGCGTATGTACATTACTCAAATAAAGACTAAATAAAAAATCCGAAATTTTCTTTGTGTTTGACAAATTCGAACGGTCTTGAATACAACTAGAGATTGAGCGTTTTTGTCCGTTGTTGTCCTACATCTGGACGACAGACATGTAGACGGACTCGCACACATGCGTAGATTGCATAACAGACAGACAGACAGACAGACAGACAGACAAACAAACTAGAGACGGACAGACACTAAGACAGATAACACGTGTATAACAGAAGGACAGACTGCGGTCAAGTAAGGAAAGGGAAAAAAAAAAGGTTAAATGTCTCATAAAACGAAAACAGACAGACAGACACACAGACAGACAGACAGACAGGTAGAAAGACTGAGAGAAACATAAACTGACAGACAGGCACCTTAAAAAAAAAAAAACGAAAAACGAAAAGAAAAGAAAAACGAAAAGAAAAGAAAGAAAAGAAAAAGGAAGGAAAGAAAGAAAAAAGTGAGTAAGAAAGAAGAAGAGAAAGAAGAAGGAAGAAAGAAGGAAAGAAAGAAAAAAAAGAAGGAAAGAAAGAAGGAAAGAAGGAAAGAAAGAAGGAAAGAAGAAAGAAGAAGAAGGAAAGAAAAAAGAAGGCAACAGACACGAAAAAAAGAAAAAAGTAAAAAAAAGAA
>JAFLJL010001317.1:5000-36534 GCA_018398815.1 Conus ventricosus | reverse complement strand
CAGATCTAAAATTAATGTGGTGCAACGTTTCGCTGGTAGTACGTGCGCGTGTACTCGCTTCGGTACATTTTCACCTGTTTCGTGTACACGACTGGTTAAAATCGCTGGTAATGTTCGTGCCGTGGAAGTCCAAAGCTCGATATCTGGATTGCCGAAGGTTAGACGCCTGCAACTTCGACCATTGTCAGCAATCGCCAGGTAAGAACAACACAAACAGACCAAGGTGCACTGAAGATCGGTCGTTTATTCTCGACCCAATTCCGCACGAATTTGTGAGCGACATGCCGCGGTCAACTTCGTTGCACGGTCAAACCTATGAAATGACATAAGATGGCAATAGCGACCATGATTTAAATTTTTTTTTTTAAACTAAATGCAGTTCAGGAATTCTTTGCACAATTAGCCTTTCTTAAGCAGATTAAGCCGTACGCTGTTACTAAAATGAAGGTAATATTCAGTTTAGAAGATTAATCGACACAGTGATTATACGACAGGTATAGGGAAAAAAAGAGCAAAACAAAAAAACTGTCATGACCCATGTACACATACGGCCATGCATGTGTTCGAGTGCAAACACACTTACACACACACACACACACACACACACACACACACACACACACACACACACACAGTAGCTAAACTACTTGAACACATAATATATAGTAGCATAATGGACCATCTTGACAAATATGACTTTTTAAATAATGCCCAACATGGTTTTAGACAGCGAAGGAGTTGTGAGACTCAACTTATAACAACTCTCAATGATTTTAAAACTGTCTTAACAACAGACAGCAAATAGATGCAATTTTATTAGACTTTTCTAAAGCCTTTGATAAGGTTGACCATGAGGGCCTGCTGCTTAAATTAGAACACATTGGCATTGGCGGTTCTTTGCTAAAATGGGCTAGATCATTTCTCGTTGGGAGAACGCAGAAAGTTGTTGTGGAAGGGTCGTCATCCCATTGTAAACCAGTCTTGTCAGGTGTACCACAGGGAAACTGTTCTGGGGCCCTTGTTTTTCTTAATTTATATAAATGACATAAGTAGAAATCTCTCTCCTGGAACTACTATAAGGCTTTTTGCAGATGACAGTTTAGTATATAGAACAATCAGAAGCAAGAATGATACACGCATTCTACAAGAAGATCTAAACGCTTTACAAGAGTGGGAAAGTACTTGGAAAATGGAATTTCATCCCCAAAAGTGCCAAGTGTAGTGTATATGTAACAAACGCTCACCAATTAGATCAGATTATTCTATCCATAATACTATTCTTAAAGAAACTAATGCTGCAAAATATTTAGGCGTGATTATAGATAGTCGTCTCAAATGGAAAGAACATTTCAATTTAGTATGTAAGAAAGCAAATAACATCTTAGCTTTCTTATACAGGAATATCAATGACTGTCCCCAAAAGGTTAGAGACGACTACTACAAAACATTGGTTAGACCAGTACTGGAATATGGTTGCTCAGTTTGGGATCCTTACCATCTAAAGGACATTGATAACCTCGAAAAGATTCAGAAGAGAGCAGCACGGTTCGTAACAGGAACACATCAGAGAAAAGGGGAATACTAGGAAGAACATGAGGAAATTAGAATGGAAACCCTTAGAAGAGAGAAGAGCTTTTATCAAACTTAACATCTTCTTCAAAGGCAGAGCTAAAGTAATCGATATTCCAATGGAACAACTAGTATTGAATAAAAGTAGCACCAGGAGTGGCGGTCAATGTTATACCATACCTGCATCAAATATTGACAGCCACTTACATTCTTTTTATCCCAGTTCTGTACGGCTGTGGAACTCACTGCGGGTGCCATCAAGATTGCCACAGGTGCGGTCTCTTTTACAGAACAGGTTGATTCGACAGTTTTGAGATCTGCATATTGAAGATTTTCTATTTTTACTTCCCCAGATATTTTACTTTTACCTGGGCCTGAATTTGGCCATTGCTTTTAACTTCTTGAATATCGAGTGCGACCCCTTGTTGCCAAATTTGCTCCAGGGGCCAACAGTCTTGAGTCGCACTGTTTTATGTTTTATGTTATTTTAGTTTACTTTTTAACATGCGCGCTGGTGACCTACTCGTTTTTGAGTGAACCAGTATTTTAGGAAGAAAGAAGAAGAAGACACACACACACAAACGCGCTTGCGCATGCACACACACACACCTATATATATATATTTATAATATATATATATATATACATATATATGTGTGTGTGTCTGTATGTATATATGTATGTGTATGTACATATACAGAGAACAGGAAAACCTTCATTCTGGCTCACTTTCGCCCTCAACCAGTTTTCGGGCGAAAGTGACCCAGAATGAAGGTTTTCCTGTTCTCTGACAAGTAAGACTTCATAACCAAAAAAAACGATTATCTACAAACAGACATACTGTGTAGGATTATCCGTTTTCAATACTAATTTACTAAACTTTTCAGATTTCAGTTTTTGCTTAATCCTATGTTTTTCTTGATCATTTTCAATAACATCATTTTCGCGCAAACATTCATCAAATGAGTCTCTGTCTTTCATGTGAAATAAAACTACAGTCTTTAACTGTTCTCTAAAGTCTTTTAAAACTGAGTTATATTTTTGACATAAAAATCCACACACTTATTCCAGCATGTCTTCCGCTGAAAGCTAGTTTTGACAAAGTGTTTCTTTTTCTAACTATGTCTCTTTCTGCCGAACAGTCATCTATAATAAATAGTGTCTGCGTTCCTTCAAACAGTCTATAAAACTGTTCTAAACACTCACTCAGTTTATTGCTAGGATCAACTAATATATGTCATCATCTGTCCATATAAACCTTCTATCATGATATGCTTTGTTCCATTTAAGTGTTGGGCAGAAAATTACAATATGATCAAAATTATAACGATAAACTGTTTGTAATAGGTTGAGGATAAATATTTGTTTTCCACAACCAGTTTGTCCACAAATTAATGAACAATGAGGGGTTTTTGTCATAAAGTTTTAACTGCTCCATAGTTTTATAACAGAATTTAATCTAATCCAGTTATTATTTTTATCATACTCTCCGTCAAAATTTGTTCAGTATAATAAAACCCTATGAGGCCTAAATGTGTAAGATTAATCCAATTCAATTCTGTAAGATTGTTTCTATTTAAGTCAACATTGATTTTTGTTGCTTGTTGTTATGATCTTAATATCCTCGCCATTGTGAAAACGACGATGGTAACTTTAAGGCGTTTAACGTCTAAGTTTTGCCAGCTAATATTAATTCCTTTTATAAGGACGTCACTAACGCCCACAACCCCATCCCTCTCCGCATCTTTAAAGACAGAAATTTCAAATATTATTGTGAACGTGTCTCCTAATTTTCTGCTTGGAAAGAACTGTAATTTTGTAGAAGCTTTCTTTAAAAACCGTTTCTCTTCTGTGGAGGATGTACTGTTTTTTCCCATACGGCGTTATTTCAATCTCTTTCCGACTATTGTCGTCCGGCATAAGACTTACATGTAAAGGGCCAGAGTTGAATGCTTTTTCTGAAACTTTTTTGACGGCTAAAAAATGTAAATGGGCTTATGAATTCAAATTTTATGTCCCATTTAAATATGGTTCCAAGTGCCATTTGAGGTCAGGTTTTCGAACTATTTTATATTCATACTGGCCAACATTATTTGCTTCTAGATTGCGCAGTTGTTCTAGTTTAGGAAACTTTTGTTGTCGCTAACCTCTTTGCGTTTATAATCACCATCTTTAGTGTACTCAAAACCATACAAAGCGCCTATCTCACCATTTTGTTCAAAGTCCGCAACGTCTGCAAGGTCTTTTAATTCTAAAGTTATACACCTCACAGGCGCTAATGAAAACTCCTGATTCTTCGGGCCCACGCGACATTATTTTTTAGTACAACTTATTATTTATTTCCAAAACAATGTGTTAGGTTATCACATTTCACAACTTTTCCTGATTTGTCTGCGATTTTTATTTAAAATGATCCAACCCTCCCACAAACTAATCTTTTAAACTGTAAATTAGGGAATTGTATAATTTCATAATCGCAATATGCGGGCTTTCCCTGACGGAAGAGTCTTAAAACAGTTGAGGGCCTTCCATCATATAAGTTTTCATCAGTGCTCAGCTCGCCCAAATGAACATAGAGTAATGAATGTAAGCAAGACGAGGGGATTTTCCCCCTCAAAGTAGTTTTGGTCTGGCGCAACTCTAAAACTATGAACGGGCCGATTGGCAGTTGTAAAGCCTAACATTTTGCTAGCTCTTATCAAAATAGTACCCACTTCTTCTTTTCAGGTTTGAAGGTAAACATTGTTTTCAGATTTGCATTGTTAAGTTTGAGAGTAATGTCGAAGTTATCATTGTTTTCTTTTAGTGAGCAAAACCCGTAATAACCATCAGGTATGGTTAACTGGCTAACTAATTGTCCTCTTTTTATTAACTTTTTTAATCTTATTATTCTCCTTGGATTCGGTTATATTAAACCATACGACTTTGTAAAATATTTCATGAAGCGCAACCATTCTGCTTCCCGCAATTGTTATTAATAGCATGTTCTAAAAACGAAGGACGGTCTTGGTTGTTATTGTTACAAACATTTTTTAAAAAGAAATAAAAATGAGTGCATTCAAATATACTGATGAAAAATATTCTGTTGGGCCGCACACAATCTTAAAAAAATAACAACTGTTTACTCTCGACATTTCTGTGACTCAGTCTGACGCCTTTAAAGTAAAGGTGAGTACGCCATTAAACAGATATTTAACCCTCCTATTAAAAAAGACTACATCGCAAAAGTGTGGTTTAGTCATCCGATGCAGTTTTATCAGAACCAGTTAAACTTTGCTGTGTTTTGTGCATCAACTGGGTGTGGAGTATCGTATGCTGATCATCTAAATCATCCTGATCCTTTGGTGAGGTCAGTATATAGTTTTTCATTTCTATTACACCTTCGACGTTTTTTTTGACTGAACTGCAAGCTCCATTGCCAAATGACAAACCTTTTAAAATCCATTCAGAAAACAGAATAGATTTGAAGGCTTTTGAAAGGATCTGTAACGAATTCAATATTAAGGCCAAGACAGACTTTAGACAAAAGTTGGATCTTAATCATGGTCTTAGGCACCCCTTTTTTTTGGGCGTGCACAGAAAGATAAGTATGACGGGAATCCTCCTTACACATCTTTCTCTTCAGGCACAGCTGTTCACCTAGGGTCCATAGAGCAAGAGCTTTAAAAAAGCATGGACAACATTTATCTTAGACACTTCAAAGGGGCCTAACTAAAGCAGGAATAGAACGAATAAAACGACTTTGTTCGTACTTACGTTTGGTGTTTGCTAGGTTCGCAAGCACAAACGAGATCGAGCATAATGATCCTTCTACTGGTTTTGATGCACAAAAACAATACTTAGCAAATTTAGAGGACGCTATTAATTCTACAGTTGATTTACCTTCGAGTATAAAAAGGTAACCAAAATGTTTAACAATACGCAAGATCAAAATTTTGACTTTGCTGTTGGCACTGGTTTATACATGCTACCTTTTGACCTCAGACTCCCGATAGGAACAATAATAAACTACAACAATGAAATCCTTGTGGCAGGCAAAGAACGAAAGTCGGAAAAACGAAATAAATTCTGAGCCAGTAATATTGCAAGCAGTAAACAAGCAGATGACCCCCCAAGAATAAGTCATCCAATCCCCGCGGTTCAAAGCCCAAAGGCCATTGAAGTACACGAAGTCCACGAAGCCCAAAAAAAATAATGGCCATGAATATGAAAAGACAGCGCTTGTTTTTGGATTAACGGGGCCTAGGATTTCCTTCTTTATTTTACTAAAGAGTAAACCAACTATTAAGAGAACTAATGTCCATAGGTGCTCGGCCATAAAGCCATCTACTTTGCTTGCAGTAGACAAAAGCCAGCTAACAATACCTCCTAATATACCAGGTAAAGAGTCTATAGCTTTACCAGCTAATTTTTTAATAAACCGCAAGATGATCAAGCTGTTTTTTTACCCATGTTTATCGGGGGGGGATGGAGGCGATGGTGGTGGAGGCACTGGACTTTGACCACCGCCGCCCGTAATAGCCAACACCAGTGTACTTATTGCAATCCTAAGGCTGTTATAACGTTGCTAATGTGACACCTTGTTCTCTAAACAGTGTTCTTATTCGTTCTGCTAGTGTCGTGTCTTCATATAAAATTCTTTGGATAGTTTCTCTTTTTCTGCTCACTTGAGTTCGTAATTGTTCTCGGTTAGGAGACAACACTTCTAGTCTTGCTGATCTCTTGTTCAAGATCTTTTAGTCTTTGGTTATTCTTTCTTTAATATCATGCCCTAGTTGCGTCATCAGCCTCAACGAGTTTTTCTTTTTCCTTTTTATATCCTCATCTATTTCACCCAGTTTTGCTAAATTTTGTTAATTCACCTCTAATGGTTCTCAAAGCATGATCAAGGGCCCTTATTTTCACGCATAGGCAATGGGGAATCATTTAAATTTTTTTTAATGCTGTTTCTTCTGAAAAACTGGTTTCTGCTTCTATTGCATTTATTATTTCATCTGCTGATTGATTTAAAACTTGAAGTTTCCTGTTTTGTATTTTGGGTTTTCTGTTGGGAGTTCTTGTAGTGTGTTTTGAAGTTTAGAAACAGCCTCCCCCCTCTAATTTTGGTTTAGTAATGCCAAAGGCGATTTTGTTCGCTTACCCGAGCCTTTGTCTAATGTACTCTTTTTTAAAAACTTTGATGAGTCTGGTTTAGTTGTAAGCTGAACAAGTTTTCCTTGGTCGCTCCTCACAAACAAATGGTCATCTTTTTCTGCAAATCATTAGGTCATAAATTCGGGGGGGTTCTTGGCCTACACTTTGGTAAAATGATCTGACCTTACTTTCTGTTAATTCACGCCGCAATGAGAGCCCCGAGCGATGTTGTACCAAAGGATCATTTCACCCATGTCGTTCCAGGATCAAAAACATCATAATCTTCTTCACCTTCAATGCCTGCCATGTTTTAAAATAATTAACTTTTTATTTTGTTTTAAAAAAAATGTCACAAACATATGGCTCGATTCTTGACCCGCATAGAAGACTGAAGAGCCCTTTGGGCGTGAAGGGAAATAAGCGGAATATTACTGTTCCAAATAATCCGTCTACTATTGATTTTTAGATCAAATTCTTACAGTCAAATTTCCAGACCTGGAGCAGATGAAGTGATTGTGCCAGGCTCTTGCGCAACTTACTTTCAAAATAGAATCAATCAGAAACAGCCCAAACAGGACAGTTGTCCAGAATTAGGACGGGCAATCGTTAAGAAAATTTCTATAAAACTTGAGGGGCAAGAAATATTTTCTTTACACAATGCAGACATATTTTTAACCTATTCTGATCTAGGCTAACCAAGAATGAAAGGGCGATCTTGCGTTTCAAGGAATAGATAATGAAGAAGCACTAAAACATAGAATAGGCGCCGCAGATGCTAATAAAGCTGGCAAAAAGTATGTGGGTGTAAATTTTGCGTATGGTAATCGCTTTTTCCATTCCCTTAGATTTTGAGTTTTAAAAGCGCATGCGCCCCTACTTTCAAGGAGCATTAAAAGACAGATTGTCATATGAACTAACTTTTAATGAATACAAACGTGTTATCAGATCATCAGACACCGAAGCAAAAATACAGCATTTCTGATACTCGTTAGAGTTTGACGTTGTTAGCAACCCTAATTTAGCAAGGCTGATTGAGCAACAATATCAGTCAAAATTAGCAATATATTACGAAAGAGTTTCATCATACAACATATCCTAGAAGCAAGGCCGACGCTATATGGAATTTTAGTTTTAGCGTCTCAGCAAGATCGCTTAAAGGTATTTTATTGCTGTGTGAAGATGAAGAACCATTTGAAAGAGGAAGTGAAAAGTTTATTAATCCTAAAATAACGAAAGTACAATGTTCGATTGAGGGCAGTCCTAACCAAATCTACGCTAGCGGCTTAAACCTTATCAACATTTTGACGAAATAAGAAAATTGTTTGGGGGTGGGAGGTGTAGAAATCCAACAGTTGACCTTGTGTCTAAAGATCTACACCTTCAAAATGTTAGACTCGATGATTATTTAACAACGAAATACGGTTTATGGATTGACCTAAGGTCAACAGAGGATAATCAGTTACATGGAAGCGGGGAAACGGTTAGAGACGTAATAAACATTCAAATTGATAAAGAAAAGATGGCGATAAACCATTAATGCACATTTGTTTTTAATAAAAATGATGCGCAGCTGAATATTCAAGATAACGATTAAAAGATATACAATACTAAATTATTTTTTATTTTTAAAAAAGCATGTCTGTTCAAGTTTATCCAAATGTGCCTACAGCACCGGAGTCACCAAGAGAAGAGATAGTAGAAACCCCCGGAAATAAAAACCTTTAGATTAACCAACATTACACAAATGCTACAAAAACTAGAGCAGGACCTTTCAAAATACAGCAAAACCAAACGAAGGTATTCTGCTGCCTTTAATGCTGTTACAAAATGTTAATACTGGAACATCAACTGTAAGTGCTCTATCAGCAGGAACGAGTGTTGGACTCTTAGCAACGGGCATAGGCGCACCGGCAGCTTTGCCTCTAGGTGGTTTTGTCTTTAGCTCTCGGTCTGTGTTCATTAGCCGTAGGTGCTGCTAGCAAAAAAATAAAAACAAAAACTCCAAAAGCACACAGCTATGGTTCAACTAATAACAGCTAAACTTAGTTCCTTTAAGCTGATAATAAATAAAGCACTAGCCGACTCAAACATCACGGATGAAGAATTTAATCGTTTACAGGTCGATTTTGATGACTAATAAAAGACAAAAGTTTGATCTTCAAAGAAAGGCGAGGGCAAGTTTTTCTCAACAGCCAGACGCCGAGCAGATAAAAAAGGAATGCTTAAAAAAGTAAACAAAAACATTAAACTCTGTTCTAAACAGCTCACATTAACAACGCCAAAAGGTGTTTATACTTTAGTTTATGAGTCCAAGCGAAAAAGACCGTTGATATTGATTCTGATTAAGAATTTTTTTTAATTTAAATAAATATTTTGAGTTAGAAAAGAAACTCAGCATGGCTAAGATATATGAAGGACCGGACGAATTTGTTGAAGGAATGCTTAAGGGAGAGCGTATGTCAAGAGCACTAAATGATATTGATTTAGAAGTCATTGACCCAGCAAGCGTACAGGCAAGTGTTGCTCATGCAATTTCTCAAGTTCCAGGTAAACTAACAATAGACCCCCGCCCAGTCAAAGTAATGTTAGCTGTTTTAATCGACTATGTAACAATAAATGAAGAAAATCTAGAAGTCTGGGTCTCGACTAAACAACAGACTTTTTCTTTCTCATAATGACTTAACACCCGGTTGGGCAGACCAGCTGCTTACACAGTTTGATGTGGCTGCTGAAGAAGCCAAAATGAGGGGCTCTGGTTGGTCAGAGGGCGAAGTCTTAGAGATCAGATTAAAAAAGGCTAAGTATGCGCCGATTGTTGGTAAGGCTTACATTCCACTACCCCCAGCATTGGTAGCGAAAAAAGCAGTTCTAACATAAAGAATACAGACAACAAATGTTTTATGTGGTGTGTTCTTGCAAGGCTGCATTACGTCCGCAAAAACGCAGAGAGAGTGTCTCACTATCACCCTTACATCAATGATCTTAACTTTAGTGGGGTGTCCTTTCCTGTTAGTGTAGACCAAATGATCAGTTTGAAGAACAAAACAAACCAATAACTGTTAATGTCTACACATGGGGTGAGGAAACAAATCTACAGCCGATTAAAATGTCCAAGAACAGTCCAACGATTGGCGAGCCAGACAAAAATCATGTTGACTTACTACTAATGTTTTCACCAGCGGGGCTACCACATTACACATTGATACGCACAATGAGTAGATTATTGGCCCATACTTCAAAAGATCATGGCAAACAAGAATTCTGTAGAAAATGTTTAACAAGAATGCCATCCGTTCCAGCCGCGCTTGAACATAAGAAACATTGTATCAACCCAGTTGACTGAATACAGAACCCAACTACGCCCCCGCCTGGAAACTAAAGTTAGTTTTTAAGAATTGGAAACGGCTGCAAAATTCACCATACATTGTTTACGCAGACTTCGAGTCGCTTATTGTTCCTTATGAAGGGCCCGCCACAAAAAACTTCGAAAAACAGTCTTAATGAGTAATCATCAGATTTGTTCATTTGCCTCATTATTGTCAGGTCAGATGGCGTTCATTCAAAGCCAGAATTATATAGAGGCCTAATGCTGCAGAATACTTCTTAGAACGCATGCAGCAAGTGCGTAATGACTGTTCTAATAATCTGAATTTATCTGAAATCATAATGACGCCTGAAGACCAACAACAGTATGACTCAGCCACACATTGTTGGATTTGTGGTTTAGAACTCAGTGAGGAAGCCAATCCAAAAGTAAGAGACCATGATCACATTAGCGGAAAGTTCAGAGGAGCAGCACACAGTAAATGCAATCTTCAACTAAAGTTTGATCCTAAGACATGGAAGCTGCCCATCTTCTTTCATAACTTGCGAGGTTACGACTCTCACCTTATAATGAAAGCAGTAGACGATGCTTTTAGGGTGTCATGCATGCCACAGTCATCAGAAAAGTACATGTGTTTCACTTTAAATAACATGTCTTTTTATGACTCTATGCAGCACAAAGATGGGTTCATTAAGTCGCTGGCTATGTCCTTAAAGTCCTGCCCAATAACAGAAGAATATTTTGACCCAACTCTTGTTAGAAAGGGTGTTTACCCTTAGAGTACATGAACAGTTGGGAAAGGTTTGATGAAGATTCACTTCCCCCCAAAGGCGCGTTCTTTTCTAGTCTTAGAGGAAAGGACATCAGTGATTCTGATTACCAGCATGCTCAAGATGCGTGGCAGAAGTTAGATTGTAAAACGATGGGAGACTATCATGACTCATACTTGATGGCTGATACATGTTTGTTGGCGGATATTTTTGAAAACTATAGAAAGACCTGCATGAAACATTATAGCCTGGATCCGCGCATTACATTTTCTGCGCCCGGGATGAGTTGGGATGCTTTCTTAAAGTTTACAGGAATACAGATTGATTTATTGTCTGACCTACCAATGATTCAGATGATTTTGAAAACGGATTGCGTGGAGGAATTAGTATGGCGTCGCATCATTACTGTAAAGCAAACAACAAATACTTGGACGATTATGATCCAAGTAAAAAGTCTAACTATCTCATGTATTTAGATGCAAACAATCTGTATGGTTGGGCAATGGCGCAATCACTTCCACTACGCAACTTTAAAATGCACACAGGTACAAATAATATTCAAGGAGCATTAAAGTGGTTGGGCAGTTTGGCGCCTGATCAGCAGCGCGGATACATTCTAGAAGTTGACTTAGAATATCCTCATGAACTCCATGACCTGCATAATGACTATCCATTAGCGGCAGAAAGTCTAAAGATGGCGAAAACAGAACCACCTAAACTTGTGCCTAATCTTCGAGGCAAAAAAAATTATGTCTGCCATTACAGACTTCTACAATTTTATTTAAGACATGGTTTGAAGCTAACAGCTGTTCATCGTATAATTGCTTTCGATCAAGAACAGTTCATGAAACCATACATCATGAAGAACACTGATCTTAGATCTAAATCCACAGATGCTTCAGAAAAAGACTTTTTCAAGCTGATGAACAACAGCTGTTTCGGAAAGACTATGGAGAATCCGCACAAGCGTAAAGATGTCAGATTGGTCACCAAAGAGAACGAAGCAATTAAGCTGACTTCAAAACCTAATTATCAGGACTTTAGAAGATTTCATGATCAGCTTTTTTGGCATAATGATGAAAAAAAAGAAAGTCAAATTGGACAAACCTGTATTTATTGGGTTTACCGTTTTAGAATTATCAAAGCTTTTAATGTTAGAATTTCTTTATGACTACTTTAAAACCCCTGTATCCAGAGTCCAGAGTGCTTTACACAGATACAGATAGTTTTGTTATAGATGTCCCTACTGAAGACATCTATAAAGACATGGAAACCGAAGTGGCTAAAGGACATGCAGGATGGTATGACACATCCGATTACCCTAAAGACTCGCCTTTACATTCAATTACTAACAAGAAGGTTTTAGGAAAGATGGAAGGATGAATTATCCGGAGGGGTGATTAAGGAGTTTATTGGTTTAAGGTCGAAAATGTACAGTATTTCGAGCCAGGAGAAAATCATTAAGAAAGCAAAGGGAATATCTCGCAGCGTTGTGCAGTCAAACATATCCCATGACAACTACAAAGAAGCATTGTTTGGCAATAAGACTTTTCATCATGACAACGTAAAACTGCGATCTAATCTACATGAGATCAACACAACGGTTGTAACAAAGAAGTCATTAGATAGAACAAACACAAAAACGTGTGTTTGTTAATCCAGAGTTTTTCATATGCAATCGGGCACTGGAGGACCGCATAAACAGGGGGGTTTATATTTTTTCATCAACTTTTATTATAAGATCAATCATAGCTTCATCCAATTCATTTAAATCTTTTCTCATGTTTGCTTGATGCGTTCGAATTTTTTTTTATTATTTCAAGATATTCTTTTTCCCAATTTGGGGGTTTGAGTTGCAGGCGATCTGGATGATTTAGCATGCATTGATTAATCCCTGAAAATGTTTCCTTAATAGCATTACACGCATGAAACGATTCCCGTATCATTTTCAAGGTCTCTTCCTTTACCATTCTTGTTTCGTTCTGCACTTCCTTCTGAGCTTCCATTTTAAACTCAAATATATTTACGTAAATTAATTAAAGCGGAACTGTGTCTGGTGGGATTATCTGCAGTTCTTCTTTCACAAAAATCTTTGAGGAGCTGGTTGTTTTGTTGTGTCAGTTTCTCGTAAATAATACACGGGCGGATTCATCTTTACAATTCTTTTTATTTCATATGGTCCAACACTCCAAACTGATCGGTTGCCCTGATGCGAGTGTCCCCTTCTGCTTCCCCCGGTAAATAAAGGTACCTTACTTTCAAGCCAAACGGTAATAGTTTGCTGGTTGTACTGGAGTCTTCAGCAACATTTATTGTTTTTCTTTTGATTGCTTGTACTGGTTTTAAACCCTTTAAATTCTTCATTATTCATTGCGCGCAAAACTGAGGGCAGTCTTCTAACCCATTCTGTGTTGCGAGAATTGTCAATCAGCTCTCTGTGATACTGGTAGGAGAAAAGCCTTTCAGATAACTGTTTGTTAAAGTTTTCAACTAAAGCCTGTGATCTGTGAACTCCTGGAATGCCTCTTTTAATGGTAATTCTGTGTTTTAACAATAATTGATTCACTTGGCCTTTAAATTCTTTTCCATCATCGACTTGAATCATGCGGGGATAAGTTAGCGACCTCGTTGGTATATCAGTTGTATGGCAACAGCAACAGCAGAAGCACTCTTTTGTGTTAATGGTTCTGCATCTTTGTATCTTGAAGCTATGTCAATGACTGTGAGTGCGTACTTAAATCTTTTTCGTCTAATCGTATCAGAGGGTAAATATAGAAGGTCCATTTGATGGGTGTCGTTTGGTGTTGTATTCACAAAGTGTGGTCTCTGTATTCGGCTAGGCGCAGGTAAATAAATTTGCCAAATCGCTTGTTTAGAAACCATTCTTTTGCTGTTTGTTCACTGACACCAGCTGCTTCGCTTAGCTTTTTAATTGCTGTGATTCCCTCCAATATCCTTTTGGCGAATAATAGATTTTGTTCATTTTTTATTCAGCCAATATTATGCGCAACAAAATACACGACAGTCATACCAACGACAATAAACCCGATTTCTTGCATCTTTTGTTTTTCTGATGGTTGATAAAAGTCACTGAATTTTGGTGGGGCAATGTCTCGATCGGTTTGCCGGTTACAAGATAATATTCTTTTATTGCCTGGTCAACATTTTTAAATGTGTAAGCTGCATGTCCCTGTTTTTTCAGTGTGTTATTAATAAATCTAACTGCTCAATTCTCTGCTTTTCATAGTTATCTTGTGCTGCAGCTAGTTGCTCCACAGCTTTGTTATGTTTTTTTCCCTCTCGCCGTTCATCCCGCAGATTTACTAAATGCGTAATTACTTCCGCTAAAAGCAAGCGCATTCACCACAGCGCCGCCTATCATCATTACGAGTGAAGCCATTTTTATAAATGTATTTTTTATTTACATATTTATACTGTCTGGAATTATTCCTTGCTTGACTAGAAAATCTTTCGTGGCAAACGAAGCTGCAATGATAGCAATTAGCTTTGCTGAATCCTCAAAGTCTATTTTTGCCAAGATCTGCTGGTTTAATTCTTAACAAGCTTTTACCAAGCATTGAGTATCCTACACTTAGACCTCCAATAACAGCAGAATGGTATACAAGGTTGGCAACAGTTTTTTCGGTGCTCATTTTTAGAAAAAAATAATTATAATTAATAAAAAACATGAACAGTGATGATCTACTACAGCTACAAGGCAGCCTAAACCTTCCTGAACTTATGAATGACCAAGTTGATGGCCAAGCTGTTATGCCCCAAAAGGAGAGGTTGTATTCTTTGGTGGCGTGTGGAAAAACAAACAGTTCCTCGGAACTGAATTCAGCATTGAACAGATTCAACAGATGTCGCCACAAGACATTATAAAGTATCATAACAGGTATGAGGCGCAGTTGGGGTCGAGAATGGTAAAAAGCGTTGGCAAACGGTTTTTTAGTTTGTACACTAAACTAGTCAGTAGATTTGCTCCCATTGATTCTGAACAAGATCTTACGTATGATTTAACGCAAGATCCAGTTTAAAAAAAGTCATTAGAGTCTCTAAGCTGTGATTTGTATTACAGATTTGGAACATTGTTATCGCCGTTAATCATGGGATTAATAACTTTTAATCATATAGATTTTATTTCCCTTCAAAATGAACGAGCTGGAAAATCAGCAGAACCAGAATCAGAAAACACTGAATCAGGTGGAGAAAGTAACCAAGCCAGAAATCAGCAGAAAACACTGAATCAGGTGGGGACCAGTGAAAAGCATCCTCATCCTGGGCGTGTTAAAGCAGGAAAAAAATTAGCAGAGTGGAACAGACAAAAAAATTAATGTTACAGAATATAGCTCATCATGAAAACATAACACCGCCAACGCCAGAACAAGTTGATTCAATGCCAGCTATAAAAACTCCATGTGATTCAAGACCTACAGCGCCAAAGTCTTCATGGAATATTGAACTTAAAACTGTTGCCATTTTTGGCGCCCTTGCTGCTGGTGGGGGCGGTTATTACTGTTATAAAATATATAAACAATGGCACCCCAAACAAAAGCAATAAAAAAAATCTGAACCGCTAAATACAAAAAACAACGCACGCCAGCACCGTAAAACAAAAAACATTTTGACCATTTCAAGGAAAAAAATTTTTTAAAAATTTAATTTTAAAATTTTTTTGATAAAAATAAAACCCGGGTATTATAAAATATGGTGAAATAAAAAAAGCATGGATCTATAAAAGACTTTTCCATAGCCCAGATTTGTAATAAAACGGTTGCTTGGGTTAAGAACTTCATTAAAACTATGCTAACCGATCTCGGCCAAAACGCTGAGCAAGAACCCTTTAACGATGGGCTTTTTTTTGAGGCGGTTGTACTATATTAGACATTTACTATTTAAGAAAAAACTAGTTTTGTATTTTTTTGATAATTATAAAATAACTTGAATAAGAATTTGGTTGTTTTAAGGTGACTTAAAACGATCTTAGGTAATTTTGTAAGAATTTGAGAAAAAAACTTGAGTAAAAAATTGTGGATGATTGAGGATGATTGAGTAAGAACTTGTGGATGACTTGGGGAGACTTGAGAAAATTTTGAGGATGACTTGAGGCAATTTGGTAAGAACTTAGCATGCGTTGGGGGTGATGGGGGGTGGGGGGGGGGGTGGGGCATGCGTGGGGTGGGGGGGGGGTGGCATGCGGGGGGGTGGGAAAAAACACCAAACCCCAAACAAACAACAAAAGTGAAACTCTAGGCCACTTCTTGTTTTGTGCTAAACATTTTTGGTCCCCGCGCAACCTAAATCAACTAGGCCAAGCGATCACATGGGGGTTTTTGGCCTAGTTTGCCGGGGGCTTGCAGGCCCCTTTTTGGGGGTCAAGCGATCACAGAGGGCTTTGGCCTAGTTTGGCCCTGACTTTTGCGGTGTTTCCGGCTGATTTCTTTGGGCAGCAAGGATCACGTAGGGCGTTTTGGCCTGTTTGCTGCGTGCCCTCTTTTTCAACCGGCTTGCAACTGGCTTTGGCAGATTTTACACAATTACTGCTACCCGGCTTTTGGCGGCTCTAACGCCAGTAGTGTACACCGTCTTGAAATTTTTGGAGATTTAATGGAGTAGTGCGGCTACACACCCCCTCTCCATAGGGTGATGTAAAGGGTTGCCTAACCCTATCAGTTTTTTGCCAAACATTCAAAAACTTTTTTCTGTTGTAAGTCTAAAAAGGGGTTTGGCGTTTGCTACACGTTATTTTACTGATTCCTAGTTTGTGAAATTTAGGATAGTTAAAAAAAACACAGAAATTTGAATAATTTTTCTAGCATACGAACAACCAGTTCACCCCCCTTGAGAAATGAACGCCTTTTTTGTACGTTTTTGTTTTTTTAAAACATACTTGAGCTGTCTCAACCAGGGCCCAACAATTAACGCGGATGGATTTTTTTTTTCTTTGGCCAACTTTAACAATGCACCCCTTTTTTTAAAAAAGGGAACCTCTCATCGATAGAAAAAAAACACATATGGAAAGGGCTATATTTGTTCAAAATTTTCCTTCAGCGTTTTCATTTCCTTGAACCAAAAAACCCTTTTAAGATAGTCGCCTTTCCAAGCAGTCGGTTTTACTTTTTTTTTTTTCTCCACCTTTCGGAAAGCAATACTTTTTTTTCTTTTTTTTTTTGGTAGAGAACATGGGTTTGCCCGTTCCTTTTTGCAAATAATTAACAGGGAAATAGGTAAAACTTGGGTCTTCAATTGCGAGACCTGTTCTTCGGGGAAACCGGGTAGCCCTTTTTTAGAATAACCACAAGCACAGTAAAAGCACATTAAAAGCGTCCCCGCTCGTTTGGGACAGTAGGAGAATGATGAAACTGGTGTTGGTTACTGGGCATGTGAGCGCTGTGGGCCCCCTGATTGGCCGGCTGTGACTGGCCCATCGCGCGGCGTGGGACGGCAGAGAAAAAATTGAAAGGCTGGTAATTTTGTTGAATCAGGCAGGCTGGGCGGGGGGATGGGTGAAGAGGGGGGCGGGGTATGATTTTTGGCCCCACAGTTTGTCGCGGGAGCAACCGGCAAAATTAAAAACCAGCCATTTTTTATAGATGACTGTACAGCAAAAGAAACCTTTGTCAAAAATGGGTTTCAGTGGGGAAAACAGCAGAGAACTAAAAAAATGTGCCTGTGTGGTGGTCTGTGTGTGTGTGTGTGCTTTTGGGGTTGTGTGTGTATGTGTGTGTGTGTGTGGTGTGGTTATGTGGTGTTGGGTGTTGTGGTGGGGTGATGTGTGTGTGTGTGTGTTGGGATGTGTGTGTGGTGTGTGGTGTGTATGTTGTGTGATGTTGTGTTGTGGTGTGTGCATTTTGTTGTGTTTTGGTGTGGTATGTGTTGTGTGTGGCGCGCCGTATGTGTTATGGTGTGTGTCTGTGTGTGTGGCATACGCACGTATTTCTTGGCTCCCAAAACGGCTTCTCCTCCGTGTCTAAAAAGAAATATTTTTAAACCCACAACAATCCCTTTAAACCCCACGGAGGGCAACTTTACCTTAACGGGGTTTGGCTGCGCCTCTCTCTTGCGGGCAACTCCACGCTAATTAACACACCGCGAAGTAATCGGAAGCCAGTCACCACCGGTTTTTAAAGGGCGCGTTCACCCGGGTGCTTTTTTCCCCTACGTTTTCTTATGGGGGGGTTCAGCCACGGTACTTTCCCCCACGTTCTCTATGAAAATTTAGTAAATTATATTGAAACGGACAATCCACACAGTAGTTTGTTTGTAGGGTGTTATTTTTTGGTTAATTTAAGTCTTACTTGTCAAGAACAGAAAACCTTATTCCTGGGTCATTTCGCCCGAAACTGGTTGAGGGCAAGTGACCAGAATGAAGGGTTTTTTTGTTCTCTTAACACACACACACACACACACACATATATATATATATATATATATATATATATATATATAATATATATATATAAATATATATATACAACAAACTAATAAATTCCAAGGATAAGTTACGAGCACCGTTCCAGCAACTTAAGAGCAGCTTGGTGTTGCAATGACTGCAAGAAATATTGAATTTAAAACAAAGCTTGCTCTTATGTCTTAGATATGAAGAAATAGGGGGAATTATGCATTCTTACTGCAGTGGCAGATTAAGATTCTGAAAATGTAGAACTTTTGTTTTTGCTCTTTCATGATTTTCTTTTGCTTCTTAGATGGCACCTTTGGTTGTTTTTTTGAAAACTCAACAAACATACTACAGTATTGCACACTAGCCTTTTCTGGGATTGCATTCTTCTTAAAACTGAAAAGGCAGAGGAGTCAAATTACCACTTTCCGCGGTCACTGAGGAGAAACCACCAAGTTTCGAAATATCGGTATATGACCAGGAGTTATATGTTAGTGAGTTTCCCTCCCTATTGGAGGATGTCTCTCCCCCTTGGAGATATAAGCTTACTGAAGGCTCATTTTGAGAAGCATTTATTTTATTTTTTCCCCATCCACCCACTCAAGCACATACTCTTAGTTAGGCAGAATCATCTGCCACTGCAGGTATGAATGCGTATCTCCCCCTATTTCTTCAATCTAAGACATAAGAGCAAGCTTTGTTTATAATTCAATATTTCTTGCAGTCATTGCAACACCAAGCTGCTCTGTAAGTTGCTGGAACGGTGCTCGGTACTTATCCTTGGAATTTATTAGTTTGTTGTATTTTAGTCCCTTGCAGATTCATTCCAAGAACTGGCCCTCAGCACTTGTGTCTTAGAGGATATCTTTTTATTTTCATCACTTTCAACAACGAAATGTAGGTTTGTTGCCTTTCATGATTTTCTTTTGATTTTAGTTGGCACTTTTGGGTTGTTTTTGAAAACTCAACAAAATCTACTACATGTATTGCCAGTTCTTTTTTTTTCTAACTAAATGGCAGAAGTCAAAATTACTTTTTGCTCCTTAGAATACCATTTCGAATCTTATGACCTTGGTTATATTTATGATTCTCCTCCCAATATGAGGATCCTTCCTGGAGAATTGATACTTACTGAAGGTTTGAGAAGATTTAATTTTATTTTTCCCATCCACCCTCAGAGGAAAACTCTTAGTTAGCAGAATCATCTGCATAGGTATGAATGCCGATCTCCCCTATTTCTTCAATCTAGACATAAGAGCAAGCTTTGTTTAAAATTTTAAATATTTCTTGCAGTCATTGTAACACCAAGCTGCTCTGTAAGTTGCTGGAACGGTGCTCGGTACTTATCCTTGGAATTTATTAGTTTGTTGATTTTAGTCCCTTGCGGATTCATTCCAAGAACTGGCCCTCAGCACTTGTGTCTTAGAGGATATCTTTTTATATTTTTTATATTTTCTACTTTTCACAAGAAAATGTAGTTTGTTTTGCTCTTTCATGATTTTCTTTTGCTTCTTAGATGGCACCTTTGGTTGTTTTTTTGAAAACTCAACAAACATACTACAGTATTGCACACCAGCCTTTTCTGGGATTGCATTCTTCTTAAAACTGAAAAGGCAGAGGAGTCAAATTACCACTTTCCGCGGTCACTGAGGAGAAACCACCAAGTTTCGAAATATCGGTATATGACCAGGAGTTATATGTTAGTGAGTTTCCCTCCCTATTGGAGGATGTCTCTCCCCCTTGGAGAATATAAGCTTACTGAAGGCTCATTTTGAGAAGCATTTATTTATTTTTCCCCATCCATCCACTCAAGCACATACTCTTAGTTAGGCAGAATCATCTGCCACTGCAGGTATGAATGCGTATCTCCCCCTATTTCTTCAATCTAAGACATAAGAGCAAGCTTTGTTTATAATTTAATATTTCTTGCAGTCATTGCAACACCAAGCTGCTCTGTAAGTTGCTGGAACGGTGCTCGGTACTTATCCTTGGAATTTATTAGTTTGTTGTATTTTAGTCCCTTGCGGATTCATTCCAAGAACTGGCCTTCAGCACTTGTGTCTTAGAGGATATCTTTTTATATTTTTTATATTTTCTACTTTTCACAAGAAAATGTAGTTTGTTTTGCTCTTTCATGATTTTCTTTTGCTTCTTAGATGGCACCTTTGGTTGTTTTTTGAAAACTCAACAAACATACTACAGTATTGCACACCAGCCTTTTCTGGGATTGCATTCTTCTTAAAACTGAAAAGGCAGAGGAGTCAAATTACCACTTTCCGCGGTCACTGAGGAGAAACCACCAAGTTTCGAAATATCGGTATATGACCAGGAGTTATATGTTAGTGAGTTTCCCTCCCTATTGGAGGATGTCTCTCCTCCTTGGAGAATATAAGCTTACTGAAGGCTCATTTTGAGAAGCATTTATTTTATTTTTTTCCCCATCCACCCACTCAAGCACATACTATATATTTATATATATATATATATGCTCCCGGATACACAATGACACATGTATGTATGTACTCATACAATGTATAGGCTTCACAGTCTAGGCCTGTCCACAGTGTAAAAAACTGTGCACATTTCACATTGCCTGCCAACACACACCAGTGCAGATACACACATTGCATGCACACACAACCGAGCAAGGTGTGACAATGACATCAGAACTTATTATGGTTGCACGTCTGTCTGTTCATTCTGAACTTGACTGTCCACCACGACAGGGACTCAGACGGACAGCTGAACAGGATCGACATGGCCGGCCAGCTCCCCAAGATGATGCGCAAGATTGTGGTGACGCAGCTGGGCTCCAGTTTTTCACAGGTGACCAAGCTGACTGAAGCACCAGTCCCACAGCCGGCACCTGGGGAGTTGCTGATTCGCAACAAGTAGGTGAAGATGGAAATCACTGTGTAGCCTGGATGCTCTCCCTCTCTCTGTCTGTCTGTCTGCCTGTCTTTAACTCTCTCTCTCTCCTTCTCTGTCTTTCTCTCTCTCCCACTCTCCTTCTCTGTCTCTGTCTCTCTCTCTCTCTCCTCTGTTTCCTCTCTCTCTCTCTCATTCTCTCTCCTCTGTCTCTCTCTCTCCTCTCTCTCTCTCTCTCTTTGCCTCTCTGTCTGTCTCGGTCTCTCTCTGTCTCTCTCTCTCTCTTTATTCTCCATTGGTCATTCTCTATTCCTTGCTTCCTCCCTCCCACTCTCTCACTTCTTCTAATTATAAATTCCATTATTCATTTCTGAATTGTTATGTATTCATTGTTGTATATGTGTTGATATGCACTAATGCAGGTCTGTGCGGTGTTTTCTTTCGTAAATTCAGATATTTTTTCCTTTTATTTAAGTGCAAGATGAAAAAAAAGCCTCTGAGTTTGTGCTTATTCCTTTCCCTCAATAAACATTTTGTTCATTCGTTCATTTGTTCTCGCTCTCTCTCTCTCTCTTTATCAACACACACACACCACACACACACACATACACACACACACACACACACACACACACACCACACCACACACACACACACACACACACACACCAGCCCTGATGTGGCCCTTTGCGGTCGGCTGGGCTATAAGCAACATTATCTTATCTTACACACACACACTTATCATTTATTACACAAATACCTTCCTTTCAATTAATTTTCCGGAAACAGTTTTTACATTATTTACAGAAATGTCATTTGAAAGATCAACATTCACTTTTAACTTGCACTTCCAGACAGATATTTTACTGTCACTGACAGCAACATAATGGTCATCTCTTTTTTTGTTGGTTAACCCCTGACTTAGTCTCATACCTATTCACCAATGACTGTCATATGAACTGGAGTGCAAGAGCTATTCAGAATATAAAGAAACAAGATGTTACAACCTTTACAGTGCCTTTGTAGTTGCTGATTGATGATTTAAAGATTATCATTGACTATTAAAACAAAACATTTTCAGAAAAAAAGGAAGACCCTTTCTGAGGCTGATGTTTGTGGTGAACAAAACACCCCATTTGTGCTATTGATAACTGAGTCGAAATGATGTATGTGTATCTAGCTATCTGTCTGTATTTATCAACCTATTTGTTTTCACATATCTTATCAATCTATCTATCTATCTATCTATCTATCTATCTATCTATCTATCTATCTATCAATCTTTATGTCTTTCAATCTGTCTATTTATCTATCTATCCATCTATCTGTTTATTTACACATATCTATCTTGTATGTCTATCTATCTGTATTTCTCTCTGTCTGTCTGTCTCTCTGTATGTCTATGTATCTGTCTATCTGACCATCTATTGATATCTGTATATATCTATCTGTCTGTGTATGTATACCTGTATACATACATATATATACAGATATACATACGTACATATGTACATGCATCGAAACATACATGCATACACAGAAAGACAGACAGACAGACAGAGTTTTTTTTTCTCAGACTTGACAATCACTACAGTATTATAGTTTCATTCAGTAAAAGTATACCTGTTTGTTTGTATGTTGGGGCAGGTACGTAGGAATCAATGCCTCCGATGTCAACTTCTCCGCTGGTCGCTATGACGCTGCTGAAGAGCCACCTTTTGATGCAGGCTTTGAGGTGTGTGCGAATCATTTTACTTCATTTAGGTGCGTTATTTAGAATTTGAGGTATGTGTAAAATAATTTCATTCCTTTTGCGTGCATTGTTCAGGTTTACAGTGTGTACACGATCATTTTATTTCTTTTATGTGCATTGTTCAGATTTGGGGTATGTGCAAGATTATTTTACTTTTTTTATGTGTGTATATTCTTCAGGTTTTACAATGTGTGTAAGATCATTTTATTCCATTGGTATGCCTTGTTTAGGATTTGACGTATATGCAAAATCTTTCACTCTTTTTGTGCACATTTTTCAGGGTATGAGGTATGTGCAAGATCATGTTATTCCTTTTGTGTGCATTGTTGAGGTTTAAGGTATGTGCAATATTATTTTACTCCTTTTGTGAGCATTGTTCAGGTTTTGAAGTGTGAATAAGATCATTTTAACTCCTGTATGCATTGTTTAGGGTTTAAGGTATGAGCAAGATCATTTTACTCCTTTTGTATGCATTCTTCAAGGTTTGAGGTATGTGCAAGATCATTTTACTCTTTATGCATGCATGTATGCATTCTTCAAGGTTTAAGGTATGTACAAGATCATTTTACTCCTTTTGTATGCATTCTTCAAGGTTTGAGGCATATGCAAGATCATTTTTACTCTTTTGTGTGCATTTCTTAGGGTTTGAGGTATGTGTAAGAAATTTTGGGAACATTGATGTATTGTGGGCTGAGACTTGGTAGATGGGGCCATTTGTAAATGGTGGAAGTTCTTTATCATGAAATATTGACCCAGTTCAACCTCAAAACTCTTCAGGCGTTTTGGTACTTTATGTTTAAATGGGGATGTGTATGTGGGGTGTGGTGTATCACAGGGACTGGGAGACGTTGCTGCTGTGGGGGAGAATGTGGCCAACTTCAAAGTGGGTCAGCCCGTGGTCTACCTCAGCAATGGTGCCTTCGCTGACTATAAGGTAATGGAACTACAGTGAGAGGAGCCTTATATGTATATATATATATAATATCTAAAGTCCCCTGAGGAAGACCTGTTACAGGCCGAAATATTGGGAATGATTATATGAGTCTGTTATTTTTATCTTATGTATACATATGTAAACACACACACAGCTTTTGCCCTGCCTTCTCTCTTGTCTCACATCTCTTCTCTTCTTTTCTCTGGTCTCTCTCTGTGTCTCTGTCTGTCTGTCTCTGTCTCTCTCTCTGTCTCTGTCTGTCTGTCTCTGTCTCTCTATCTTTCTCTTCTGTACTTACCTGCACTTGCTGTATGTCATCTCTCAATATTGGATAGGTTTGAGTAGAAAGACAGGAAGGAGCAAGTTATCGGGCTCAGCCAAAGCCTGCTTCCAGTTCCTTAGCAATACGGTGTGTGCATTTGTATGAATGCATGTGGCTATATATGTGGAATGGCTGTTTAAAGATGATATGTAAGTCGTAACTGAATGAAAAGATAAAATGAAACAAAGATAGAATTAAATCAAGTACATGTATCTATACATGCGCGCGCGCGCACACACACACACCACACACACACACACCACCACACACACACACACACACAAACACACACACACACACAAACACACACACACACACACACACACACACACACAACACACACACAAACACACACACACACACATATGCACACATGCACGCATACGCACGCACACACACAGGCACATGTACACACAGAGACTCGCATACACATGCATGTCTGTACATATACACACACACACACACACACACACACATTTCACCATTTTAACCCTTTAAACCATCCAAAACAGACAGCCCTGATGTGGCCCTTTGGCGGTCGGCTGGGCTATAAGCAACATTATCTTATCTTATCCAAAACAGATTCCAAATTGCTCAATGTATACTGATGAGACCTTTAAAACCTGGATCTGTGTCACAGATTGTGGCAGCCAGGCAAGTGGTACCGCTACCAGCGATGGATCCAAATTTCTTCCTTTCATGCTGAGTGGTCTCACAGCTGCTATAGCCTGGACAAGGTGAGAAACAGGTGCCCTTTGTGCTGGCACAGTGAGGCTCTCTTTGCAATGAAAGCCTGTAGAAAAGAAATGATGATAAGGGTTGACCAGTATACACAACCTAGAACAAGTTTTCCAGACTGTGGCAAATGCATGAAAAAGGGAAATGAAGTAAACAGCATACAGTGTTCCACATAGAGAGCTGAGGCAAGAATAACATGTGTTTTTTTTTGGTTTGGGTTCTTGTGTTCTTCAGCTGACTTCCTCTCAGAGTCGACTTCAGTGTAGACTCTAACCCCCTTTCAAGTTATTCAGATGTCTCTAAACCCAAATCCTGTGTGTGAACGCTTACATTTAAAAAGAAAAAGAAAAAGGGGGGAACCTGGTAATGCATGTTAAGTCCTGTTCTATTCTTGGGATATGAATAAATCACACTGGTGGGATGGATGAAAAAAAAAGAAGAAGAAAAAAACGAAAAAACATGGTGTTGTTGTTCAGACATCATTTAATCAGAATGGAGCCAGCTTCATGGTTGAATGAAAAGTGGTCACATAACAAAACTCTCTCACTAGGCTGTCATTTTACGGTGAATTGATTCTTTTTGGCAATGAAGTTAACACAAAAACAAATGAAGTAGTTGACCATTTAATTTCACTGGGAAATTGTACTTACATGAATGCAGAATGAGTAAACAAGACCCGCATAGCAAAGATTCTCGAAAAGAGTAAGATTAAGTTATCAATCCAAAAAAATGTACTCATAATCTGGAAATGAAATACCTTGATCCTGAAAAGAAAAAGTTTCAGTTCACAACTTAATAAGAACCTTGAAGAACAGCAATTATGATCATGAGTCACAATTATGATAAATGAAAAGGACTTATATCAAAATTTAATGATCCATAATGTGACTTTTTGTTTTGTTAAAAGAAAAAGAAGAAAAGGAAGAAGAAAAATTATGTTGTATACTAATCCTTAAAAAAAGAGAAAAACGAAAAGAAAACAAATTTGGCCTAGAAAACAAAACAAAACAACAGCTTTGGGTCTGCTGTATGTTAAGAATTGGATGAGGTTCAAGTAACGTGTTAAGATAAGTTCAAGGTCGTACTAAAAATCACGTCAAGATCTGGGTAAAGGTTGGGCGATAAAGTCAAATGAAATAATCATGGGTTAAAGTAACATTCTGAAAAGAAGACAAAAACATTGAAAGACAGGTTACTATTGAAGGTCAAGGTCAAGCTGAAGATATTTAGGGCTGAGTGCACCTCAGGTGGAACTGGGAAGGATCTGTCGGGCACATCATCATCATCATCATCATTGCCTATACCCCTCCTGGGGTACAGGCCGCCATCCAAGGACCTCCAGGCATCTCTGTCCTGGGCTCTTTTCTCCAGCTGGTTCCATGTCATCCCCATGTTCCTGATGTCTGCTTCCAGGTCCCTGCACCGGGTGCAGAGCTGCCAACCAGTACGTTCCGGCCGTATTTTGTCACGGCGAGTTTACAAAAATACGGTGATACGGTCGAGCCAAAATAATACGGTGACGAACTTGCGCAAATGGTACGGCCATTTGTTGCTTTACCGAGGCAGCAGATTTGTAGTGCTAAAAGGGATCCTACAAGGAGACAGAAGAAAAAGGCCTCTGCCAGCCACATATAGTTGATAGACTAGGTAGGCCCTAGCTGAAAAAAAAATTCCATCCATCCTTGATTCCTTTTACTGTGTAGCTCTCGCCTTAGCAGACCACTAGCAGGGCAGGAAATTCCATCTGTCTCTCCCTGTAGCAGACGACATGTGTTAAGGAATGGCCCAGGCAGCCACTTAACTGCTGTGGCTATTTTTAGTATGCTCATCATACCCCCCTGCTTGCCAACCTCCCTCTCTCTCCCCACCCCTGTAGCAGACGACATGGCCCTTAGCAGCTGAGGCAGCAACTGCTGTGGCTAGCAGGAGGGAGGGGAGAGGGGGGGGGGGGAGGGAGAGGTGGGGGGGGGCGGGGAGGGGGAGGATGGCAAGTAGTATGCCCATCCTACCCCCTGCTTGCCAACCTCCCTCCCCCCCCCCCCCCCCAACCCCCTCTTCCGAATGTGGAAACAAAAGCTCCACTCAGTTACGTGATAGGTCTGATGGACCATGTGCTGACTTGAGTGAAAGAAAGCCCGCGAACCCTAAGCGTCGTGTAAGCAGTGAGCGGCAGAAGAAGCACATTGGTTTTCTGAATTTCATCATCGTTTTTCATCATCAAAATGGACAACGGCGCAAATAAAAGAAAAAGTGAAGAGCCTCAACCCTCGGGGAGTAAAAAAAAAACCCAGCAAGACAACAGCACTTTCGTCCCTCATATTCCAAGGACTTTCCATGCATTGTTGCCTCAAAACTAGGACCACTGTATGCGAGGTGCACCGTCTGTGACTTAGACTTCGTTATAAGTCATGGTGGAATCAAACGATGTTTCGTCCCACGTCAAAACAAATAGGCACAAGCAGAAAGGAGCTGCAATTGGACAGACTTCCAAACTGACAAACTTTTTTACCACCCCTTCACCAGCTGAAAAAGCAATGGAGTCGTCGGTGATAAGAGCTGAAACACTGTTTGCTCACTTCTGGTTGGAACACAACATTGCACTCAGTGCCGCTGATCATGCCGGACAGCTGTTCCTTTTTTTAAAAATAGTGACAATAATTAATTGAGTGTCAAGTGAGAAATGCAAAGAGACATTCTAATGATTCACTTTTTAAAATCATGACAAAAACTGATTAAGTCAGTGACAATTCATTCATTTATGCCCGTCGCTCCCGGTGGAGCATAGGCCATCAACGACTCTTCGCCATCGCACTCTGTTTCTGGGCTGTTCTGGTCATTCCAGTCCAGTTTGTCCCTTGTTGTTTCAACTCCGCCTCAGTGTCCGTCTCCAGCTGTTGCGAGGCCGGCCTCTCTTTCTCTTTCCCTGCGGGTTCCAGGTCAGGGCTTGGCGTGTGGTGCTGGATGCTGGCTTCCTGAGGGTGTGTCCGATCCAGCCCCACTTCCTTCGCAGTATCTGCTTGGCCACTGGTTCCGTCCCGCACGCTCCCACAGATCTTCGTTTCGGACCTTGTCCTGCATCGGATTTTTGTAGATGCGCCTCAGACAGGTGTTGAAGAATGTCTGAATCTTTTGTTGCATCGTCTGTGTTGTCGCCACGTCTCGCATCCGTAGAGCAGAACTGATTCACATTGGAGTTGAAGATGCGGAGTTTGGTTCTTATGCTGATTCCTCCAGATGCCCAGATGTTCTTGAGCATGACGAAAGCTGCTCTTGCCTTGCCGATTCTGGCTGTGACGTCTCGGTCCCGTGCCTCCCTGTTGGTCAACCACGCTTCCCAGGTAGACGAAGGACTCCACCTCCCTGATGGGCTCTCCATCGACTGTGACTGGTGTGTTGGCAGTGGTGTTGATTTTCATCAGCTCGGTCTTCTACCTGTTAATCTTGAGCCCTGTCCCGGCTGATGTGGTCTCCAAGCGAGTGGTCTTGTCCTGCATCTGGCTGTGGCTGTGTGACAGGAGCGCCAGGTCGTCAGCGAAGTCAAGGTCGTCGAGCTGCGTCCAGAGTGTCCACTGTATACCGTTGTTTCTGCCTGTTGTAGTGGTCTTCATGATCCAGTCAATGACCAGGAGGAAGAGGAACGGCGACAGCAGGCATCCCTGCCGAACTCCGGTCTTCACCTCGAAACTTTCGGACAGGTGGCCGGCGTGGGCAATCCTGCAGTTCATGTCCTGGTAGGTGCACCGGATGAGGAGATGATCTTCTCGGGGACTCCGTAATGCCTCAGCAGCTTCCACAGCATCTCTCTGTCCACACTGTCGAAAGCCTTCTCATAATCTATGAAGTTGATGTAAAGGGGGGAGTTCCACTCCAGCGACTGCTCCACGATGATGCGCAGGCTGGCGATCTGGTTGGCACATGATTTGTTCTGCCGGAAGCCTGCCTGCTGTCTCGGAGCTTGGGGTCGACGGCCTCTTTCATTCTCTCCAGTAGAACCCTGTTGAGAACCTTGCCTGGCGTTGACAGGAGCATGATCCCTCGGTAGTTGCTGCAGTCCCTGAGGTCTCCTTTCTTCGGCAGCTTGATGACGATTCCTTCTTTCCACTGAGCCGGTACCTCCTCCTTCTCCCAGATCTTGCTGAAGAGGCTGTATAGCATGTTGACAGCTGTCTCTATGTCTGCTTTGATGGCTTCTGCTGGTATCTCGTCCGGCCCTGCAGCCTTCCCATTTTTCAGAGTCATGATGGCCTTCTTGATCTCTGCCTTTGAGGGTTTGTCACAGCTGATGGGCAGGTCAGTCTCTGCAGGTGGGATGTCTGGTGGTGCGTCAGGGGCGGGCGGTTCAGCAGCTCCCTGAAGTGTTCTGCCCATCGTTTCAGCTGTTCCTCGGTTGTTGTCAGTGGGTTTCTGTTCTTGTCCTTCACTGGCTTGTCTGTCTGCTGGAACTTACCCGTCAGCTTCTTGGTCACCAGGTACAGGTCCTTCAGATTCCCCTGTCCGGCTGCTGCCTCTGCTTGGCTGGCCAGGTCGTCAAAGTAGTCCCCTCTTGTCCTTCTTGATGCTCTTCTTTACTTCTCTGTTCGCTGCTGTGTGCTCTTCCTGTGCCTTTGCCCTAGCTGCTCTTGTTCGGCTCGTGTTCAGTGTAGCTTTCTTCTCTCTCCTTGTTTCCAACTTGTGGATGGTGTCGGCAGAGATCCATTCTTTGTGCTGGGCCTTCTCTTGCCAAGGATCTCTTCACATGTGTCATGCCAGAGCTTCTTGCAGTGTTCCCACTGTGTCTCGATGGTCCGTCTCACTGTCTTCTATCAGCTCTTGTAGCGGCTGGAACCTGTTGGAAAGGCTGATCTGGAATGCTGCTTGTGTGTCCCTGTTCCGGAGCAGTCCGACATTGTACCTTGTACGTGTGTTGTTGGTGTTGGTGAATCTCTTGAGGCGAAGTCTCACTGTTGTTAAAGAAGGTGGCGGTCTGATGACACATCACACCTCTCATCACTCGTACATCCCGCCATGATCTCCTGAATTTGCGGCTAATGCAGATGTGGTCAATCTGTTCTCCGTGACATGGTTCGGGGATCTCCATGTGGCCTTGTGGATGCGCTTGTGTGGGAAGATGCTTCCTCCTATCACCAGCTGGTTCAGGGCGCACAGGTCTGCAAAACGCTCACCATTCTCGTTCATCTGTCCCAGTCCATGTGTCCCCATGATGTCCTCGTAGCCTGTGTTGTCCCTTCCGATCTTGGCGTTAAAATCTCCCATCAGTATGGTTATGTCCTTTGCTCCTCTTTTGTCTATCACTGTCTGTAGTTGCTGGTAGAAGTCATCTTTCTTCTCTTCTTCCGCATCATTGGTGGGAGCATAGCACTGGATGATGTTCAGCCTGATGTCATTCTCTTCGTGGTAAACTTGGCTGTGATGATGCGGGAGTTGACAGGTTCCCATCCGATGAGTGCCCCTTGTGCCTCCGGTGCCAGCATCAGGGCCACACCCTCAGTGTGGGGGGCTCCATCCTCTGTGTGTCCTGAGTACAGCAGCTGTTCTCCAGATGAAAGTCTCAGCTGTCCTGATTGTAGCCACCTTGTCTCACTCAGTCCTAGCACTCCGATCTTGTAGTTTTTCATCTCTCTCGCAACTTGGATGGTTTTTCCTGTTTCAAACATCGTCCTGATGTTCCATGTGGCTACTTTCGTTGTTGTCCTGGGTGTTAGAAGGGGAGTCGGCCTTGCAGCTTCCTTTCGGCTTTCACTGCACTGCGTCATAAGTCTCCGGGATGGAGACCCTTCATTGCCCAGGTGAAATGCTTTGGTTCATTGTCGTCAATGCTTCTGTAACTCGTCTTTTTTTACAGGTAGGGTTGTTAGCCCTACGCAAACCCCTTTATCCTCGGGCGAGGTGGTCCTGCCTTAGTCGCCTCTTACGACATGCATGGCAGGGCAGTGGGTCTATTCTATGCCCAACCCACAGGGCATAAGTGACAATTCACTTTGCTCAAATTATTGTGAAAGAAAGCTTCTATCAAGTTGAAGGTAAGCCTTTTAAGATTATTTTTTGTGTGTAATTGTCAGTTTTGTCTTTGTCTTATGCTGGTCTGCTCTTTCTTTCTTCGATACATATGTGTGTATGTGTATTGTCACTGTGGTGGTTTGAAATGTTCGTGTATAGGCCTATATATGTCTCTGTGTCTCAATTTGTGTATGGTGTGTGATAGTAGTGGTATTTTTTTCTAGCAGAAGTAGACTAAGTAAGTAAATTGTATGTTATTGTCAAAGAGTAAGTCTTGATCAATCTCTTATGCTAATAGTTTTTAATCACTATTAATTATAAAAAGAAAAGTGCATACAAAATAAGTTGGTTAAAAAAGAAATCAAAACGCCGCGTGAAATTTAATTCCGGTCGAAAATACTGTCAGATGGTGAAAAATACTGTGAAAAGCCAGGAATAGTACTGGGAAGAAATTTTGGGGTTGGCAGCTCTGCAGGTGTTCCTTGGCCGACCTCTTTTCCATTTTGGCTACCCTTGTTGAAAGAAAGGCAGTCGGCCTTGTGGCTTCCTGAGATTTCAGGCTTTCACAACATGGCGTCATACATCTTCTTGTCGAAGACCCATCCCTTCCCAGGGCTGAGGTGTTGATTTGATCTTTGGTTGGCGTTTTTGTAGCTGTGGTTTGTTTTACGGGGTAGGGTAGCTGGCCCCACGCCCAACCCTCCTCCTTTATCCGGGCTTGGG
>JAFLJL010001316.1:20000-38985 GCA_018398815.1 Conus ventricosus | reverse complement strand
CACAACACCGCAAGCACAAACTACTAAGCAATCCACAAATAACAAAAGTCAATCAACTACGTAAGACTGTCTTCTTATTTGTTTGAAAAGGTAGGTTTTCAGGGAGGTTTTGAAGGAAGAAAAGGTTGAGAATGTCTTAAGTCATGGGAGATTAACATTGTGTGATAAAATACTTTGTTTTCAAAGAGAGCTTGCTTGTAGTTATCGTGAGTTATATTATTTTTGACAACTTCTTTACTTATACCCTTAGCTTTTTTCATTACAGAAGTCTGGCTAGCAACGCTGTACATCTTCGACCGTAGGCCAACATATTCTTTTATAACTGTTCCATTGAGTTCATCCTTCATCTTTCCAATTACTTTCTTGTTTACAGTTGAATGTAAAGGACTGTCTTTTGGATAGTCGCATGTGTCGTACCATCCATCAGTTCCTTAGCTACTTCTGTTTCTAAGTCTTTGTAAAAGTCTTCTGTGGGGACGTCTAGAATAAAACTATCAGTGTCTGTGTAAAGGACTCTTGCTTCTGGGTACAGTGGTTTAAAGTAATCATACAGAAATTCTAACATCAATAACTTTGACAACTCTAACACAGTAAAGACGATAAACACCGGCTTGTCCAACTAACACCCTTTTTTCTTCATCATAATGCCAACCAGGCTGTCGTTAAATCTTCTAAAGTCTTGATAGTTAGGTTTAGAGACTATTTGATTGCTTGGTTTTCTTTTGTAACTAATTTCACATCTTTACGTTTGTGTGGATTTTCCATAGTTTTGCCAAAACAGCTGTTGTTCATCAACTTAAAGAAGTCTTTTTCTGAAGCGTCAGTGGCTTGGGTTCTAAGATCAGTATTCTTCTTGATGTATGGCCTCATAAAGGGCTCTTGGTCAAAAGCAATGATTCTATGAACAGCAGTCAGTTTCAGTCCGTGTCTTAGGTAAAACTGTAGGAGTCTGTAATGACAAACATATTTAGTTTTATGCCTAAGATTGGGAACAAGTTTAGGAGGTTCGATAGGACTCATCTTTAATCTTTCTGCGGCTAGGGGTAATCATTGGGGAGATCGTGTAGATCATAGGGATATTCTAGGTCTACTTCTAAGATTAGCCCTATTGGATTATCAGGCGGAAGCTGTGACAACATACCTAACACAATATTAACATCATGAGGCCCTTTTATCATTGTAAAGTTTCTCAGTGGAAGCGGTTGACTCATGGCCCACCCATACAGATTGTTGGCGTCTAAGTACATTAAATAGTTGGACGGTTTAGTGGGATCATAATCGTCTAAATATTTGTTGTTAGCTTTGCAGTAAGGATTGAGGCCATGCTAATACCTCCCCTTAGACCGTCTTCAATCATCTGGAGTGTGGGTAGATCAGATATTAAGTCAATCTGAATGTTTGTAGACTTCAAGAAAGCATCCAAGAAAGGCCAGGGGCAGAGATGTAATGTGATGATCTAAGCTGTAATGTTTCATGCATGAAGTTCTGTAATTCTGAAAGACGTCTGCTAATAAACACACGTCAGCCATTAAATATTGATCGTGATAATCGCCCATTGTTGACAGTGTAATTCTGTCCAGGCTTTCTGTGCGTATTCATAGTCAGCATCAGTTATGTCTTTGCCTTTAAGACTAGAAAAGAAAGCACCTTTAGGAGGAAGCGAGTCTTCATCAAACCTATCCCACGAGTTCATGTATTCATAAGGATAAACGCCTTTACGCACTAAAGATGGGTCAAAATATTGTTTAGTTATTGGGAAGTCTTGTAGAGATCCTGCTAACTTATCTAAACTCCCCATCAGATGTTGGGCAGAGTCAAAAAAGGGATAAACAGTCAAGAGTAAAAGTCATGTACTTTTCTGAAGACTGTGAAAATGCAGGTAACCCTCTTATATTCAGAAGTCACTGCTTGCATGATGAAATGAAAAATCGTAGCCTCGTAAGTTATGAAAGAAGATAGGCAGTTTCCATTTTTTGGGGTCAACCTTAAGTTGAAGATTACAATTGTTGTGCGCGGCCCTCTGAATTTTCCGCTAATGTGATCGTGGTTTCTTACTGTCGCGTCTTTACTGTTAGGCGTTAGTTCTAAGCCGCAAATCCAGCAGTGTGTAGATGAGTCATAGCGTTCTTGGTCTTCGGAAGTTATAAACAATGTCTGAAAGATTTAGTTGGTTGGAGTAGTAATTACGAAGTTGTTTCATCTGCTCTAAAATCTACTAGCTGCGTTGGGACCTCTGTAAATCTCTGGGGGTGTGTGTTGACCGTCTGACCTAACAACAATAAACGCATAAGAACAGATCTGATGGCGGGTTAATAAGGTGTTTTTTTTGTTCTTGCTGTTGTGGGCCATAGTAACTGCGGCAAGAGTGATTCAAAGTCAGCATAAACCACGTACGGGCTCATTTGCATTTTGTGTAAATTCTTAAAACTAACTTTAGAGCCTGGTTTAGGTGTAAGGATTTGGTTTCACAGTCTACAAAACTTTTACAATGAGTTCTATGGCTGGCAGCTGCTTCTATAGTGGAATTCTGACGAAACATCTTCTACAAAGCCCTTGTATAGCATGATTCTTTGACGTATAGGCCATAAGTCTGCTTATTGTTCTGATTAATACATAATGACTATTTGTACTATCTTCAAACAGGATCAAGTCTACATGCTTGTCAAGGGGTATCGCCTAAAGTGGGAGCGTTGGGAGAAACCCTTAGAGGCACTAGATCGGCTTCTACAGACCATGTGTATAACGTTTACGGTGATTGGTTTGTTTTGCTCTTCAAACTGAGATATGCTGTTTATACTCACTGGAAAGGTTATGTTATCAAAGTTCAGCTCTTGCTATATTGTTCATAATTAGAGACCTTTCTGCGTTCTTTGTAACAGGGTGTAAATGCGCAAAAAACGCACCACATAAAACACATGTTGTCAGGATTTTTTTATGTTTAAGACTGCTCGTTTTAAAACTAACTCTTTTGGGAGAGGAAGGTGAGAATTGCCAACTATAGGATAGAACTTTGTTTGTTCAATATAATTTGAAGGACTGTTCCTTAGACCAGCCAGAACCCCTTAACTTGCTTCCTCACTTGCATGGTTAAACGTGTAAGCATGTAATCAGCCAGTCAGAATTAAAGTCGCGATAGCTAATAACTTCTTTCTGTTTAGTTGAAACCCAGACTTCCATGTTATTATCATCAGGCGTTATATAATCAATCAGAACAACCAACAGCACTTTTACTGGCGGGTCAGTTTGAAGAGACTCTGGGATTTTAGAGATAGCATGTGCTACGCTTTCCTGAACGTTCGAGGGGTTAATGATGTCCATGTCTACTTCACTAAACATATTGCTTAATTGTTTGTTACTGCCTTTCACCAGTGTGCTGGCTGTAGTTTTTTTAAACTCAGGCACGCTTGTGAGGTTCATTTTTAACTCAAAATATTTACGTAAATTAAAAAAATAAATAATATAAAAGTAAGTAAAACGCGCTTTTATTCTTCAACCCAAGCGTTGCAACACTTCAAGGCACGTTAACCTTACAATAACACCCGCCAGCATTTTAGCTTTTTCTGAATCACTACAGTCAATGTTCATCATTTGATTGCTTCGTTAAATAGTTCACTACGATCGTTTATTATATTGTCTACATCATTCTCAAGCCCAAATTCACTAAAATCAATGTTTAACGCTTTCATTGTCTCGTTAAATAGTTCATTACAATTCTTTAAATCAGATACACTAAGTTCGGCAGCATTTTTAATCTAAAATAAATAAAAACATAATTGTAATTCAACTGTTATTTATAGTCTTTTCTAATTGTAAAACCTAATCTTCATTAAAGTGAATAGTTACTCCTTCAGGGCTGGTAGAAAAAGTCAGTTTCTCTCTCCCTCATTCGCCCACATCTCTCCTCTCTCTCTCTCTCACACACACACACACACACACACACACACACACCCACACACACACACACACACACACACACACACACACACACACTGCAACGCAACGCAACACATGCTTAGTGGTTAAGGGGGAAAAATCAATAACTTACCTGGCGGCTCTACGAAGAATATTGGCGCCGTAACGCTGGCGTTATGCCCTTCACTCGGACTGTGATTAAGAATCAGTACTCATTGCCAAATTTTGTAACAAAGATATTTCTTGAGTAACGCAATCTATCTGCACCTATGTTGCTCTTACTTCTTTTGTAAGATCCCGTAGGAGACTCATCCATATCTAAGATTCTAGAAAAACTCGATTTATTATCCTAATTTATATTACACATGAGCACTCGCAAATGTTGTTTGGGTTTTATCATGTTATTGTATTCACTAAGGCTAGCACATGCGCACTCACAAATGTTGTTTCGATTTGCCATGTTAATGAGGCTAGCACATGCGCAGTCGAAATTTCTGTCACGCTTTTTCCGGCTAACAAAATTTTCAGAAGCAGAATTAGGTCAACTCACTCGCGAAAAATGTTTTTCGCCGGAAGACAGTGACAGAAATTTCGACTGCGCATGTCTCGACTAGTTTGCTGAAGCAGACGACGCTCTGGACCTGCGATCAATACTAGCTCAGCTACCTGCCTAGGCTGGTGGGAATCAATGGTGGTAGTGGGGGTTGTAATCAATATAGATGAGGCAAGTGCAGGCCAGTCATTCAGTCCTGCCGGCGTTAATTGTCTTGGAGCGGCTAGTCTGTAAACCATTTTGTTAATCTTTTTTGTCTATTTTGGGTTTAACTGATCGTGTGTTTGTTTTTCAATGTTCTTTCTAATTGCATCAGTGTCTACCTGTCGTGAAGTAAACGTCTTTCTCCACTCCTTTTGAAGTTCAATTCTTTGTCGTCTGTAATCCTCACCGTCAGCCATAAGCTTCTGAAATTCTTCGTCTGTAATGTTTTCATCCTGTGTGTTGGCATCCGTTAGTCTCGGGAGACGATGGATTTGCGCCCTTTACAAATGTTTCCTTGGTCATACAGCGTCTGCTGTGGCTGTATAGACCCACATGGAGTGGCAGTCTCTGCTGCATTTGATGCACTTGAAGGCCGAGTCAGCTGCTGGCAGCAGCTGCTTGTTCTTTCTCTGTGCACGCTTTGCGTCGTCAAGCTTCCGGAGCTTCTCTTCGCCAGCTTCCAGCCCAGTGTTCACAGTGTGTTTTCCAGCTGGATCTGTCCTGAGCAAGCTCTTCCCAGGTGTTGGTGTTCGATGTCGAGAGCCTTCAGGTCGCGCTTGCAAACATCCTTGAAGCGGAGTTGTGGTCTTCCAGTTGTTCTCTTGCCAGAGGCAAGCTCTGCGTACAGAATGTCTTTGGGGATCCTGCCGTCGTCCATTCGATGCACATGACCAAGCCACCTGAGGCGACGCTGACGGAGAAGAGTGGTCATGCTGGGAATCTTTGCACGCTCAAGCACATCGTTGTTTGTCACGCGATCACTCCATGTGATCCCAAGTATGCGCCGAGACAGCGCATGTGGAAGGCACTCAGCCTCTTCTCTTGTGAGGCATACAGGGTCCAGGGTTCGCTGGCATACAGGAGAGTGCTTAGCACACAGGCTCGGTACACAGCAATCTTGGTGTTCAATGTTAACATGCTGTTGTTCCACACTCTCTGAGATAGTCTGGCCAGGTGGTAGAGGCCTTGCCATCCTTCTGTTGATCTCTGTATCCAGAGAGAGGTTGTCGGGGATGGTGGAACCGAGGTACGTGAACTGGCTAACGGCCTCTAATTCATGTTTGTTGATGGTGATGCGGGGTTGTTCAGCATCCTGAGCCATCACGTTCGTCTTCTTCAAGCTTATTGTCAGGCCAAACTATCACAAGCCTTTGCAAAACGGTCCATCAGACTCGTAACTCTGCTTCGGTGTGGGTGGCCAGAGCAGCGTCAAACTGCAAACAGCATGTCTCTGATGGTCCAATACCCGTACTTTGCTCTTTGCCTTCAGCCGAGCCAGGTTGAACAGTCAGCCATCTGATCGGGTGTGAAGGTGAACACCCTCAGTTGATGTTCCAAAGCGTGCTTCAGCAGGACAGCGAAGAAGATGCCGAAGAGGGTGGGAGCGAGGACACAGCCCTGTTTGACTCCACTGCGTATGTTGAAGGCATCTGATGTCGAGCCGTCGTACTGCACTGTGCCTTTCATGTCGTCATGGAAAGACTGGATCACACTCAAAAGTCTTGGTGGGCAGCCTATCTTCGCTAGGACGTTAAAGAGACCATCTCTGCTGACAAGATCAAATGCCTTGGTCAGGTCAATGAAGGCCAGAAAGAGGGGCTTGTGCTGCTCTCTACATTTTCTCTTGCAGCTGTCTGATGGAGAAGACCATGTCGATGGTTGATCTCTCCGAGCGGAACCCGCACTGCGACTCTGGGGACACTCTGTCAGCGAGCTTCTGCAGCCTGTTCAGGACGACTCTTGCAAATACTTTGCCTACAATGCTCAGGAGAGATATTCCTCTGTAGTTATTGCAGTCACTTTGTCGCCTTTGTTCTTGTATAATGTGACAATATTGGGATCTCTCATGTCTTGAGGTACTGCTCCTTCCTCCCAGCACTGACAAAGGAGGTTGTGCAGGTGTTCAAGCAGTGCACTGCCGCCACACTTGATGACTTCTGGTGGTATGCCATCCTTCCCTGTGCTTTTCCTGAGGACAGGCTCCTGATTGCTTTCTCTAGTTCTGCCAGAGTGGGTTTTCTCATCCAGTTCCGCCATGAGGGGGAGGCTTTCAATCGCATCAAGGGCCTCGTCGGTGACGTGGTTCTGTCGGAGTACAATTCGGAATAATGTTCCACCCATCGCTCCATCTGCTTGTCCTTGTCCTGGATGGTCTCACCCATGGCAGACTTCAGTGGAGCTGTAGTCTTCTTGGTGGGGCCCATTGCTTTTTTGATGCCGTCGTACATGCCCTTGATGTTTCCAGTATCAGCCGATATCTGGATGCTTTGACATAGCTGGAGCCAGTAGTCGTTTGCGCACTGCCTTGCTAATCTCTGTACTTTGCTCTTTGCAGATCTGTACACCTGCAGGGTTCTCTGGCTGGGGGATCGCTTGTATTCCAGGTGGGCGCTGCGGCGTTCTTCTATGGCTGGAGTGAGTGTGGAGGAGTTGGCCTCAAACCAGTCGTTGTTCTTGGTCTGCTTTTTTCCAAAAATCTTCATGGCAGTGCTGTGTACTGTCTCTCTGATGTAGTCCCATCTCTCATGGGGTGAGCCACCGGGAGGGTCTGAGTCGAACACCTCGGAAGGGCTTGGGTAAATTCCGCCGCCTTGTCAGGATGTGTGGTCTTGTTCACATCGATGCGAGGTTTGCCTTCAGGCCTAGAGTGATGTATCTTCTTGGGCTGGAGCTTGATCTTGCAGCACACCAGCGAGTGATCGGTGTCGCAGTCGGGGCTGTGGAAGGTGCGAGTAAAAAGGACACGCCTCAAGGCAGACCGCCTGATGATAATCAGGTCTAGCTGGTGCCAGTGCTTGGAGCGAGGGTGTCGCCATGACACTTCTGCTGAGGCTTTTGTCTGGAAGAAGGAGTTGGTGATGCTGAGGTCGTGGTATGAGCACATCTCCAGGAGTCGCTGCCCATTTTCATTCATCTTTCCCACACCAAACTTTCCGAGACAGGAGGGCCAGGAGTCATGGTCAGCGCCCACTCTGGCATTGAAGTCACCCAGCAGTAACAGTTGCTCGTCTTTGGGGATCCTCTGGATAAGTGAGTCGAGCTGATCGTAGAACTCGTCCTTTGTTTCCTTGGTGGCGCTGAGTGTTGGCGCATAGACGCTGATCAGGTGACCGGGCCAGTGGTGGTGTTGAGGCGGAGTGATAGCAGTCGTTCAGTTTCCCTTGTTGGCAGGATTCTATCATCCCTAGCAAGGAGTTCCGGACAGCAAATCCAACGCCATATTCTCTGGGGTCTTCAGCGCTCTTCCCTTGCCAGAAAAACGTAAAATCCTTTTCTCGGAGGGTTCCAGAGTCTGCAAGCCTCGTCTCTTGCAGTGTGGCGATGTCGACCTGGAGTCTCACAAGTTCATCGTTGATGACAGAGGTCTTTCGAGCATCGCTAATAGCCTGGAGGTCGTCCGACAGTCCAGGAGTCATTGTCCTTACATTCCAGGTGCCAAACTTGAAGCTGGAGTTTTTCTTGTTAATTTTGATTTTCCCTTGCTTTTGCCTGGTGCAGTGATTGCAGTCCGCTTGTCAGATACTTCCGTACCCTGAGCCCTACGCACCCAGTAAAGGGAGGCGAACTGTGGCGAGACAGCACCCTATTGGCTGGGGGCTGCCCAGCTAAGGCGGGCGGTAGCTGTCCAATGAGATGATGATCTCTCCCACCGACGGAAGCAACCCCTGGCGCCAGCTCTACACCAATCGAGCGGATGGCTTATAACCGGTAAAACTGCTGCTTCCCGTGTTGTTTCGACGCTTTGCAGCGAAGCTGAAGTGTCCTCTCCAGGGCGCAAGCCTGGGCAAGTTGGTATGGAGAATCAGCTGTTGCCCATGCCAGCAGATTCCCCCTCTCCACACAGCTGAGGATCCAAGGAAAGGCAGAGCCGATACAACTTGGCACCAACGGGGTCGCAGGAGTTGCCGGGATGACGTTGAAGACAAGGTCAAGCCGCCTTAGGGACTCCGGCTCCGGATTTTTCCTCAGGGTTGACTCCCAAAGCCTTTCCCGTGAGTGGGTATAGCCCCAAGGCAGCGGAGGTTTAGATTCAGTGTTTTCCTTCACTAGATGGACTACTTTCCCAGGTTGACGAGTTCTATCTACCCGATCTATGCGACAGGTAGACCGGGCTACATTTTACCGGGAGCAGGGCGAGAGTCGATGATTTGCTTATTCTTAATCTTAATGAACAAAGTTTTGCTGATGCTAGGGCAACAATGGCAGTGTGTTTTTGTAATTTAGGAGTTAATTTTTTTAAAACGGCACTTACAATCATAGACATGCGCCTAAACCTAAACCAAGGCCTCCTAATGCTAAAGAGGCTGGCGCACCAACCCCAGGCTAAAAGAGCAACGCCAGACCCAGCACTTACGCTAGCCACAGCTGATGAGCCAGTAATTACATAAGAAAGAGTATTTTAATGCTTTAGCATATTCTTTCTGGCAGCCCTATACTTATCCAAGTCGCTTTCTATTTCCTTTGAAGTTCGGTTATTTGCTCTAACCTAAACTGTTGAACCTCCATTTTTTAAATAAGATTATTTTTTAAATTAATTTTATACATATCTTCTTAGTAATCCTTCTGGCAGCACTTCATCAAAAAGAGTAAAACGCAATAAAATCAACATACTTAATGAAAATAAAGTCAGTACTGTTAGTTTGTCTTTGTCAACCATTATAGTAACCTTGTCAGATGATGCAAGGGCGTTTATTTCATCTCCGTTTTTAGTAATAACAATAACGAGCTTAAGAGGGGCATCCAAGTTTTCAGCCTTTATTTGTATACCTCTGATTAACGCATGTTCTGGCAAACTAGGATCGCCCTCCCTCGGAGTAATAAAAAAGCGAAAAATCATCGTCATTTGCCTAGGTTAGTGACTGTATCGTTGGGGTGAATTCTAACCCGACGGTGTCACCCCCAAATTTAGCTAAGGACTTTCTTTCTCTGTAGCATATATTCAGAACCTGCCTAGTTATTTCAATATGTTTTTTTTTTGTTGTGTTCCTGGAACTAGGCTAACAAGAATGGTCCTTCATTTAAAGCTTTTCTAAAATTGCTGTTCTTTAGTAGTAGTAGTAGTAGTGTGTAGGGACGTAATCAATACATAGGCCGTTAAGCCTTTCAATGTCCCCTCGTGTATATTTTACTTTTATGACAGGGTTGAAAATGCATGCAATATAAATTTTCCTTCTTATTCATCAAAGCTTCTAAACTGTACTTTAAATTTCAAGTCTTCATCCAGCAAATTCTTAAAAACGTTAGTATTTTTAGCAAATTTAAGTGCAGTTGGCAAACTGTTCCAGTTAGCAATAACTCTGTTACTGAACTTGAATCTCCCCATATTAGTATGAAACTGCTTAACAAATATTTTGCCTTCCGAATTTCTTGTTCTATCTGTTTTAACAGTCTCAAAAAATAGTCCCACTGTATGTCCGTTTGCTGGTGAAATATTTTGAACACTTCAATCAAATCCCCTCTAACACGTCTGCCTTTTAAAGAGTGCAAATTTAAGTAATTTAATCTATCTGTATAAGACATGTTTGTACATTCTTGCAAGATTTTAGTAGCTCTTCTCTGTACTCTTTCGATTGCTATTGACTGTCTTTTCAAGTGTGGGTACCAGATTATATTGCCATATTCAAGATGCGGTCTAACCATAGCTTTATATAACTTTAAAAACGTTTCTTATTTAGGTAAATAAAAGTTCTTTTTATTAATCCAATCATTTGGTTTGCTTTATTTATACACTTTTGAATGTGAGTATCAAAAAGTAAATCTTTATCAAAGATTACACCCAGATCCTTTTTCTTCCTCACATTTCTGTACCAGCCTATTTCACCATCTATTTTCATGTTGTATTCATGTTCTGGATTGTTTTTGCCAACATGCAAAACTTTACATTTTTCAACATTAAAATATAGATTCCACTTGTCTGACCAGTTTTGGAGCAATTTAAATTTTCTTGCAGACTACTATAGTTATCTGATTTGTCATATATTTTTGTATCATCAGCAAAAATTTTACAAAAACTATTTACCTCATCTGGAAGGTCATTTATAAAAATAGTAAACAGTACAGGTCCTAAAATGCTCCCTTGGGGAATACCACTCATAACATCTTTCTCTGTTGACATACAGTTACCCACTCTTACTCTTTGTTTTCTATTTGACAAAAAATCTCTAATCCAGTTTAGCAACTTACCTACTATAACCGTATGCTTCCATTTTTTTCAATAATCTCTCATGCGGAACCGTATCAAAAGCTTTACGGAAATCAAGGTAAATTATATCAACAGAGTACTTATTCTCTAGCATGTTAACTAAATCTTCCATAACTTCAAGTAGTTGTGATATGCAAGACCTTTTTTTACGAAAGCCATGCTGGCATACTGCAAACAAATTATTATCAGTGAAGTGAGATACTATGACATCTCTTATAATGGATTCTAGCACTTTGCATGCAATGCAGGTTAAGCTTACCGGACGATAGTTGCCTGGCTCAGATTTTGACCCTTTTTTAAAAATAGCAGTAACTTCTGCCGATTTCCAGTCGAGGGGTAATTTTCCTGTCTCTAATGATTTATTATAAATCTTACTGAGCGGTACAGCTAACTCCTTACTTAATTCTTTTAGAACTTTAGGTGGTATTAAATCAGGTCCCTGCGCTTTAGACTGATTCAATTCAAACAACTTCTTCTCTACTGCAGCTGAAGTAATTATTATATCTGTAACTGAAATTCCATTAGATTTACTACATTCTATAAATCAGGTATGTTATTTGTATCTTCATTAGCAAAGACACTTGCGAAGAACTCATTTAAAACTTCAGCTTTCTCCATATCTGACTCGGCCAACCCTCCTTTACCATCATTTAGAGTATTTACCCCTGCGTTTACTTTTGTACGTTCTGCACGTATTTCCAAAAACATTTGGGATTTTTTTTACATTGTTCTGCTATTTTACGTTCATAAGCTTTTCTTGTTGATTTGATTTCATTTTTGCTCTTATTTCGCATTCTTGCATATTTACTGTATTCTTTCCCATCTTTCGTCAATAAATACCTTTGAAAAAGATTATATTTTTTTCTTAATCATTTTAAGTACTTTATCATTCATCCAAAGTGGTTTAAGCATTTTATTTTGGGCTACAATTAGTCTTTGGAATACATTCGTCCATACTTTTTAAACTTCGCATTTTAAGACATTCCACATTTCCTCGAATCCTGATCATTTGTAAGCAAGGAGTTGACACTCTCTGAAAGCATTTTCCTCATTTTATTATAGTCTCCTTTCTGTAAGTCAAATTTGTACTTAGGGTTTTCTTTAGTCTTTTCTTGGAATATACAGTTCAAAAGTTAAAATCAAGTGATCACTTTTGCCCAAAGGGTCACTATATTCAATATCAGAGATCAAGGATCTTCATTAACTAAAACTAAGTCATAAATTGTGGCTTCTGTCCTTCCCGAACACGAGTTGGCTAGTCACTTTCTGTATTAAAAAAGCATCTCTAAAGTTTTCAATAACATTATTACTTTTATCACCATTCCAAGTTCCATCCCATTTTACATCAGGTAAATTAAAATCACCAATATACATATTTTACTATATCTACTCATTTTTTTCTGCTTTAGCAAGTTAAAAACTCATAATTGTTTTCATCATTTGAGTTTGGGCTTCTGTATATACACCCTACTAATAATGTCTCATCGTTACCACCCCTGATAGTACACCATAATTGCTCTTGAAATTTGTTATTTTCAAACTCATCGCAAAGTTGTGCATTTAACTCCTTAGCAAAATACATGGCTATACCCCTTTTAGGTTCCTATTCAGAAACATATCAAAGCCAGCAATTTCAAATTCAACATCTTTTGCTGCATATAAAACATTTTTTGCTCTTACTTCCGTTAGGCCAATAATATCTGGCTTCTCCTCATTTATACGAATTAAAAACTCATCCTTTTTATTCAGAAGACTATCTACATTACTGTACAAAACTCTCATTGAGTTAATCATAGTATACATTGGGGCTTCGTAGTTCAAACTTAAATTCCAGTCAATTTCAGAAGCAACGCCCCAAGCATTCCTCTTTTATGAAGTTTGTATTCACGTTTGCCAAAATCGTTTGCTCTTAAATTTCTTATCTCTTCTAGGGCAGGATGCTGCTGCCGTTTTTGTCTTCAATTTCTGTTCGTTTGTAAACCCCGTCATCTGTGTATTCAAATCCATAAACATTTCCTGGCACTCCTATTAGATCAAACTCGGTTGTGTCTGCTAGGTCTTTTAGCTCTACTGCAGTGCATTTAGGAGCTAGCTGCGCTTTTGATTCTGGCCCTCGAGACATTCTTTTTTAATATTAAAATTAATAAAAATTGTTATAAACAATCAATAATAAACAATCTACAATAAACAATCTACAATAAACAAACGTATTGAACTGGGGGGTCAGTCCGTAAGCATAGCTTAGCGTGCTTTGATTTTTCTAACTGCTCTTTTATTTTTTTTAGCTCATATTGTCCCTTATTATATAATTTTCACTTAAACATTCTTCAGAACTATCTTTGTCCTTAGTGTAAAATAATACAACCGATTTTAACTGCGATCGAAAGTCTTTAAAGACAGCATTGTATTTTTGAGTAAAAGCCACACAGAAACTAAGGCGTGTGGCGGCCACTAAAGGCTAGCTTTGAGAGAGCTTTTCTTTTTTTTTAACAATGTCTCGTTCAGCTGAACAGTCATCAATAAATAAATAGTGTTTCAGTTCCCTCAGATAGTCTATAGTAATGTTCTAAACAGTCGCTCAGTTTGTCGCTAGGATCAACTAGAAATATATTATCGTCTGTCCAAATAAAACTTCCTTTCTTTGTAAGACTTGTTGTGCTTAATGGTTTGTGCAGAATATAACAATGTGCTCGTAATGAAACCTATATATTGTTTGTAACAAATCAAGTACGAAGACAGTTTTCCCACACCAGTAATCCCACAGATATGGGCAGAAACTTCAAACTATCCATCTGTTTTTGTTAGAATATTTCTTCTGCATTTTAATAAGCCACGTCTTTTAGTCTGTTTTCTTCAATGTTTAACTGAGCATCACAAACCATAAAAATATGCATTTTTATTGGGGCGTTTCCATCTGCTTTCTGTGAATATTTATTTTTATACCATCTTGCCCTATCCTTTCTCCACTTCCAAACAATCTGTTGTCAAATGTGGATCTAAAATCCAGCCACAGCCCATATTTGGTTATTAAGTAGTCTTCGAGTCTTACATCATAAAGGCGAAGTTTTTTACATACACGATCAACTGCAGGATCTCTTTGCCTACCTCCAGCGAACAACTTTCTTATTTCATCAAAGTGTTGGTGGGGTAAAAGTCCACGGCCCGAATACAACTGATCAGACTTGCCATTTATTGCACAGTCAACCTTCTCAATTTTTGGATTATAAAACTATTCTGATTTTCTCTGAAAAGGAGTTGTTCCTTCAGTAAATAAGAACAAAATTCCTTTTAAAGACTTCAGAGACTGTTTTAGATGTATGTTCCAAGAGTGTCTCGCTTGTTTCTATTTTCTGTAAGGAGGTATAACTCTTTAAAAATAAATCCCGTTTTATTTTTATACTGGTTAAAGATTGTTCTGGCCGTTCGGGGTTGTAACAATAAAATTTCAAGGAATAACGCAACGGGATTTAGCTAAGGGGTCTTCGACAGAAAAAACAGAATCGCTAGGTTTAAATGTCAGTCCTAAGTAAGCTTTTTTTTTAGTGCGCCTTGGTAAAGGGGCAATGCGTCTTTAACAGCTCAAATTAGGGATGCAGATCTGTTCCCAAAATGCTTCTCTACTGCCTCATTTTTTAACATCACCCTTGACCCTCCGCTTTAATCTGTGCTTGAGACCGTTTGGGCCTTGTTTTCCCCTGATAAACTTTTCCCTTTTCCCTTTTTTTTTTAGGCAGCCATAATCAGAATAGGGGGTAAAAATGTCTGCCTCGTTTGCAAAGACTGTTGTGCCCCCGTTTAATTGTTATTGTTTACGTGGCCCCTGCCAAATTAGCAACAACAGTAGCATTAGGATCTGTTGATTATTCTTTTGAATGATAGTTTAGCGGGCCCGGGCATTATAACATCGTCCCGCCAAATCAGGGAACTTGATGTTAAAGCTTGTCCGGGTCAACGTTGGGAGTATTTACCTATTACAGTTTCCCTTTTTGCCTTTTATCCCATGAGGTTCCTTCTTTTTCTTATGGATCGAGGTCCAACCGAAGATTTTCTTTTTTATAAAACAAAAATAAAATTAAAATAAAAAATATGGAGAAGATTTTGACGCGATTGACCCTTTAAGAAGAAGAAAGAGATCCCCCCAGGCCCTTTCTTTAAAGAAGTGAAACGGGAATTGGGCCCTTATTGGCAAAGAACTTAAAAAGGCAGCAAAAGGTTTCCAACCCTTCATAAAAAAGCAAAACACCCCCCTTCATTAGCGCATCTGTGCAGAACATTAACAAATAGAAAAAACTATTCTACATAAGCTTAGGTTAAAACCCGCCAAAAGGGCATGTCCTTTTGTTTTTAAGATGGAAAGCAACCAATGTTTATAAGAATAGCGGGGAAAATTTTGTAAGGTTACTACAAAGAAAACCCCAACTAAGTTTTTAAAACTAAACAAAATTTAGGAGAGAATTTCCCTGTGTGCCCCAAAGGCGATTAAACTTTTAAAAATTTTAAAGGCCGAGGCTGTTGTTTTTACAGAACTTGGGGCGGGTTTCCCAAAAACATCTGAAATAAAAATGACCTTTTTTCGAGGTTAGGTCCAAGAAAGATGAACAATAGCGAATTGAAACGAGTTTTAATGAGGAGACACGTTAAAACAATTAACGATTCTCCATTGCCTATGGGAAATCCGGGGCTTAATGCTGTTTTTCGAAACAAAAGGGGGGAAACAAAAACAATTTAGAAAAACTTGGTAGCTAGATAGAGAATAGAAGAAGAAAAAATAAGGGGCTGATCAGAGATAACAATTTAGGGCGAGAAAAAAAGGTAAAATCAGCAGAAAAATTCAGGTTTAATGATGAAAGGGGGGGCTGGGTTTTAGAAAACGCTGTCTACAAAGAGCGCGCTAGCACGCAAACAAGCAAATAAAAAACTTAAAAGAAGCTTTATAAAAAACACGGTAGCTGAAAGAATAGGACCTTTTTAGGGAACGGGGGTTTAATAGTTAGTTATTAACGGTGTTGGGTTTGCATCTTACACTCTTTTATGTTTAACAGGAGGCGCCCCAAACAGGGCCGTAGCCCCCCCAAAAATCTCTTGGTAAAAATTTGGGATTAGAAAACAATTGCACACTAGCAAACCATTAAAAAAGTTAGACCAAAGCGTTTGATGCTCTCCCCGGCAAAAGGCGGTTGTTATTTGGGTTTTTTGTCTACTATGGGAAAATTTTTGCTGGTTATTGGCCGCCCATCGTGGTTTTAGGAGTGCTAGCTGTGGATTATTTTAGTGAAAAAAAGTAGGCAATCCAGTAAAAGAAAAAAACACAAAAAGGGGCTGTCTTTTCGTATATGAGGGTCTGGGGGGTGATAAACGGTGGCTGCTTTCTGGGTGTTTCTGGGTGGGGCGTTTTATAACTGGGGGGGATCGCTTCTGGTTCTTCAGGGCTAGGACCTTTTTTAAAATGGATGGAGCGGGCCTTGTGTTTAAACCTTTGATTTGGTCCTAATTTTGTCGCCCCCAGCTATGGGATTTTTTGTTATAATTCTGTTTCATGAAAATCGTAGTCAGGTCGAGGGTGCAGGGATAATCCATGGCCTACAAAAATAAACCCTTTGACCGCTGTGCAAGAACGTTTTTTAAACCTTTGTATGTGGCGGAAAAATCAACGCGAGTTAATAGCATCTTCTAAATTGGTAGAATTTGTTTTTGGCATAAAACCCTGTAGATGATTAGATGCTAGATTTGGTCTTGCTTGTGCTCCTAATAGACACCAAACGAGTCCTTAGGGTTTTAAAGCCTTTGCACTCCGGGCATGTTCCCCCTTTATTTTTACTAGATAAATTTTTCCAAGTTTTAGGGCTTTTGTTCTTTGACATCAACGAACTTGTTTTTTTTGGTTAAAAAGAGGTTGGCCGGGCCGTAGTAAAAATTATATTCTTTTTTTCCCACCCACAAATCATGTGCCCATCCCATGTTTACGGCTAACTTTTGTTTAAAATCTTGAAGGATTAATGTTAAATTTCGTTGAAAATTCTTTCAAAAATTTTGTCTTGGGGGCTTTTTAAAGGGATAAACGCGTTGTCGCTGGGGAGGGGCACTTGAGTTCGTTTAGTTTCGCTTATGGTAATAAACAAAAAGTTTTTTTGCCCTTACAAAAGATTGGGGTGGTTTAAATGGTTTGCATTGAACCCGAAACCAGTAGTTGCGCAGTAAATGGCAAAATTTAAAAGATTTTGGAAAAAAGCATAGGGTGAGAGCCATGCTGTGGTACCTTCTTTTTTTTGGCGGATTTAAATTTCTAGTTAGCCGGTTTTCGTCTGACTTTAAAACCATATGTTTGTCTACGCAATGGTTAAATTACTGAAATCCCAAAAATTTGAGGGTTTATAAAACGCTCCCCACATTGTAAATTGCACTTTCGTTTTAAATTTTAAAAGGTTCCCTTTTTTTTAAATAGTTTTTTTTAAATAGTTATAAAAAAAATGTACATCTTTTAACCAAACAAAACGAGCGTTGTTTTAAAAACCCAATTGTAAAATTTGGGGCGGGAGTTGTAGGGTTTTTCTTAAAAAAATTGGCTTTAAGGTCAAGGGGATTAAATATCAAAAAAGCTCAAAAAACTGGGTGGTATTAAGGCGAACAAGGGGATCTATTAAAACATTTTAAAAAACCCGATGGCACTAAAATTTTTTTTTTAAGAGAAGTTTTAGCGAATTTGGCCTCAAGTTAAAAGTTAATGAGGCAAAAAATTTTTAATTACTATGAATTTTCCGAACTTTAAGAAAAAAGGGAGTAGTTTTTCTAGAAGCCTTTCTGAATTTTTGGCTTTTAATTGTGGTGAACATATCATTTTAAAAAACAAAAGTCTTTAAAAGCGGTCTTTTTGAGTAGTGGCAGTGACCAGCCGATTTTTTTCATGTAGCGGTTGTAGTCTATTTTAAAAAGTTAAAAACAGTTTTTAATTTGTTTAATGGGTTCCACACAAAATTTTCGACATTTGGGCAATTGAGGCTGGGGTTTGCGATATCTTTTAAAAAGGTTTGGGGGGGAAAAAGTGAATTTTTAAAAATTGTTGAGGGTTCTTTTAAAATTTTTGGGTGTAAAAATAGCTTCCCAAAATGGAAACCGTTGTTTGTTTAATTTTTTGGGTGCGGGAAGGAAATAAAATTTTAGAAAAGTAGGGGGGCTCGTCCCGCGGGCGTTAATTTTTATGGGGCCCGGAGGGAATGTAAATTGTTTTTCACGTCACCCCCGTTATTCTGCCGGAAACCCCCGTTTAAATTGGGAAAAACGTCAAATTTTTTGGGGTTTTTGGCGTTTAATTTTGTTTAAAAACAGGTGTTAAATTTGGCCAAATGAAATTTTGATGGACGTGATTTTTTTGTGAAAAAAGGGGGTTTTGGGCAGAATAAAAAGGGTGAGCTGAACGAAAAAATTTCATTCTTCCGATCAAACCGGGGGGGTACACATGCAGGAAAATTCGACCGAACTACGCGTGGTGTGTGTGGGGTGTGTGGGTGTGGTTGGTGTGTTGTGTGTGTGTGTGTTTTGGTTCAAGAAAGTGTGCTTTGAGTCTGCATTTCATGTGGTATGTGTTTTGTGGGTGGGTGGTGTGGTGGTGGTGTGTGGTGGGTGTGTGTGTGTGGGTGTGCGTGCTGGTGCGCGCTCACCCGGGGCCGATGTGTGGTGTGTGTGCGTGGGTGTGTGTGCGGGGCGGCTGGTGTGTGTGGTGGTGTGTGTTTGTGGTTTTGTGTGTGCGTGCGCGGCGCGATACCCGTGCGCTCATAAAAATTTATGCTTCGAGCTTGCCCTTTTCGTGACCTGGTCACCTCCCTTAGACACCTGTGTTTTTTGCTTTTTTTTGAAAAAGAAAAACATTACGGGAAGTGCACCGCATAGGGATAGTTTTTCTGCGACCTCCCAGTTCCCCGCCCCTACCCTTTCCTCGCACTCCTCCCTTCCCTTCCCCTCCTCCCCAGTCCTTACGATGCCAGAAAGATGTCATCCCGACCGCCGACTGTCTTTACGTGGAATGCGTCACTGGGTTTTGGTCAGTTCATGTTGGCGTTTTCCGGGTTCCCCTCACGCATCCTTGGTCCCTTCTGTCCCGGAAAACGGCAGCCTTTGCC
>JAFLJL010001316.1:0-15000 GCA_018398815.1 Conus ventricosus | reverse complement strand
CGAAATCCTGGCGAAACAGCCACCAAGTCTCAACGACACATGCGGAGGCACCTCACCTTGGGTTAAGCTTGAAAGTCACTGCTGCACGGCATTATTATTTCATGGCTCTTCCTCACTGGGGTCACACATCCAGTATTGTGCCAGACAGATCATGAATCCTTCTGGCTTCACTGGGATCAAAGGTCAACACAGCAGCTGGATGATCCGTCATTACCCTTTTCTTTTCCCAATCACTGGGGTGGCATAGTAGTATCATGTCACATGACCCTAGGACAGGTACAAGGTCATGCATTAGTCACGTGCTGATAAACAAAATGTTAAACATGAACTAAACAGAGCGGAAACGTCAACCCTTCTCTTTTTCTTGGGCCTTGCAATAATTCGGAACGGAATCAATACAGCATCCATCCCTGAGAGGGAATAAAAAAAAGAAAAAGAAAAAGGAAAGGCTGTATAAGAAACCTTGTTTGATGATAACACTTGAAACATTGACATCACCGACGAAGCACCAGTCATGAACCCAAGAGAATGTAAATATACGGGTTCAAGCTCACCTATCTTATCTTGCATGAAAACCCCCCTTTTCACATCCAAGTCACGTCCATCTCATGTCAGTTTTGGTCAAACTTAACACCTCAAAACCTCTAAAAATCGACGTAATTAGTACGTGCAAGATAAGATTTGGTGATCGTGAACAAAGATATTTACATTCTCTCCACATAATATAAAAATCTAATGGTTTAATTAGCTATACTACTTCCAGCACTATTAACGTCCGTGGGACTGAGCCCTTACTACTTTTCTAATATGATCTTCTACTTCCAATACTATTAATAAATTAGAACAATCAACTGGCTTTCCGTCTTGATTAGCTATTTTTACATCCAATGAATTTAAAGAGCCCTCAATTAATTCTTTAAATTCACTGTCTCCACCAAACGTATATAATTGATAATCGCAAAACCCCGCCTTAATTGACGGCAGTGCTCGTAGAACAGTAGATGGATAGCCATTAAACAAATTAGCATTTGTTTTTAACTGCTGTAAATGGACATACAAAATTGGATTCACGAGAAAATCAGAAGGTTTATTACCTTCAAATTGATAAACATCTTCTCTTGTACTAAATCTATAAGATTTATCGCTACTGTGGAAGCCCAAGATTTTAGCCAGGCCTTTAGGGAAAGTGTACTCTCTTCTTTCTTCTAGTGGGAAATGTATAGTAATTCTGAGGTTGCCTCGTTAATTCTCAGCAGTATGCCAAATTCGCTAAGTACTTCTTTTAAAGAACAAAAGTTGTAGTAACCATCGGGTATTGTTATATGTTTTACTTGATTGCCTTGTTCGTCATTAACATTAATCCAATTATTCTGAGCCCCTTCAGATATGTTAACCCACATAACTTTAAAGCCAATTTCTTTTAAGGGCAATCCTACAACTCCCGCGCCTATTGTCAATTGGGTACGTTAAGAACACACGCTCGTTTTGCTTGGTTATATAGATATACATCCTTTTTATAACTGTTTAAAAAACTAATTTAAAAAAATGGAACCTTTTAAAATAACGAAAGTGCCGCCTACAATGTAGGAGCGTTTTATAATCCCAAATCGTTAGACTTCAGCAATCTAACCATTGCAGTAGATGAATATAATGGCTTCCAAGTCAGGCTTGTAAACCCACTAACTAAATATTTAAATCCGCCAATAAAGAGTGACAGAGTGCCATTAGCATGGTCATCTCGCCCTATGACGTTTTACCAGAATCAGTTAAATTTTGCCATTTACTGCGCAACTACTGGCTGCGGTGTTTCATATGCAAACCATTAAACCATCCCAATCTTTTAGTAAGGGCAGTATATAACTTTCATGTTTATTACCAGTACAGGCGAATACTAACTGAACTACAAGTAGTCCTCCCTAACGACAACGCGTTTAATCCATTTAAAAGTCCAATGGACAATAATGCATATGAAAGAATCTGCAACGAATTTAACATTAATCCTTCAACTGATTTTAGACAAAAGTTAGACCGCAATCATGGGTTAGGCACATTGTATTTGTGGGGCGAACGTAGAGAATATACTTATGACTACTGGCCTGGCCACACCTCTTTTCAACCAGACAAACAAGTTCGATTGGGATCCATAGAACAAAAACGCCCTAATGCTTGGGAAACATTTATCTTAGATGAAAGTAAAGGCCTAACAATGCCAGGAGTGCAAAGACTCAATGACTCCATAAGGGCATACGTTTGGTGCCTATTAGGAGCACAAGCACAGACCAAGTCTAGCATACTAGATCAGTCTACAGGGTTTGATGCTAGAAAACAATTTGTAGCCAATTTAGAAGATGCTATTAACTCTGCTGTTGATTTGCCTGCCAGCATACAAAGGTATCAAGACGTTCTTGCACATGCTAGGTCAAAGGTTGACTTTGTTGTAGGCCATGGATTATACATGCTACCCTCTGACCTTAGACTGCAGATTGGCATGATACAGAATTATAACAATGAAATCCTCATAGCTGGAGACGACCAAAACTTAGGACACAATCAAGGCTTAAACACAAGGCCTGCGCCGTCCATTTAAAAAAAAAGTACCTAGCCCTGAAGAAAGCGATCCAGTTATAAGCGCCCCACAGCCAGAAAGCAGTCCAGAAAGCACTCCACCTGTTAATGTGCCTCACACTGACAGTCATACTAGCGAAAAGACAGCCCTTGTTGTATTTTTAACTTTTACTGGATTAGCTATACTTTATTTCACTAAAAATTAATCCAGCAGCTAGCACTCCTAGCGTCCACAGATGGTCAGCCATATAACCAGCAACTTTGCCTATAGTAGACAAAACCCAACTAACAACACTACCTGTTATGCCAGGCAGAGCATCGAGCGCTTTGGCAGCTAACTTCTTTAATAAGTTTGCTAGATGATGTAATTGTTTTCTAATCCAACTTTTACCAGGCTGAGGTGTTGGAGGCGTTACTGACCCTGTTGGCGCACTACCTGTTAAAGCATAAACGAGTGTAGAGATAGCAAAGCCAACAGCCGTTAATATGCTAACTATTGTAATCCCCTGTTCCCTGAACAGAGTTCTTATTCTTTCAGCTAGCGTAGTGTTTTCATAAAGTATTCTGTTTATAGTTTCTCTGATTCTGCTTGTTTGTGATGCTAGCTGCGCTCTGTTAGTAGACAGCACTTCTAACCTGGCCGCCCTTTGTAGCATTAAATCTTGTATTTTCTGCTGTATTATAGCCTTTTCTTCTCGCCCTAAATTGTTATCGTCTGCATCAGCCAACTTATTTTTTTCTTCTTCTATCTCTCTATCTAGCTCACCAAGTTTTGCCAAATTGTTTTCTAGTTCGCTGTCAGGTACTGGGGGTCCCGACGGTCCGACCACAGGAGAGTGGAGTCAGGCACTCATACCACACTCACCACAAAACACAAGGACCAGGACATACACTCAAAGACAATATTTATTGCACATTACAACACACTCACACTGCGCACGCACACTAAGTGGGGGTGGGAACACTGGCAGAAGAGAGAGGACAGAGAGAAAGGCAGGAGAAAGGAGGGAAAAGAAGAGCGAGATACAGAGAGATTAACTACTAGATAGGGGCCAAATAAAATACTAAAGAAATGTTAAGCCCCCCGTCCCGGGATGCCCCAAATTACACCTCTATTTTCCCTTAGAGAGGAAAGAAGAAATAGAGACAATCTAAATATGTTCACATCACAGGGCCTGAATTTTCAGGAAAGGAGAAAAAAAAAAATAAAGAAAAAAAAAACAATGCAGAGGAGACAGAGGGGCCTGGACCACTACCACACCACTCAGACACTCTCAACTAACACTCATCTTGTGTCATCCAAGTCCAATGACTTAATGGAAGTCGGGACTTCCAGCCGGCAGTGGAAGCACAGCACCTCTCCTGCCGTCGCCTCAGCAGCTCTCCCCAGCACCGCAGCCAAGGAGGAGGTAGGCCCGGGAGTTCCGAGGAAACAGCCAGACGCGAACCACCAGAGAAACCACCAAGGAGGTAGGCCCGGGAGTTCCGAGGATACAGCCAGACTGCGAACCACCAGAGAAACCAAACAAGCAAACAAGCAAGCCCTAAGGCTGGGGTCAGTACCATGCTGGGAATATGATTCCAGTTTGGTCAGTGTCAGAGGGTTGTGGTCGGTTGGTCGAGGCCAAGAAAAGAAGAGTGTAAGAGGAGATAAGAGGGAGGAAAGCAGCAGATAGAAGAATGAAAGCAGAAAAATGAGGTCCGTCCAATAAGAAAGAGTTAGGCGTCCATCGGAAAAATAAATACTGAGGTAAGGAAAAGAGGGCTTGTATTGGTCAAAGTCATGTCACACATGATACAGGCCTAATCTCAATTAACTAAATGTTAATGCAAACCTGATAAATTTGCCACAAGTTAACCTTCCTCAATATTTATCCATCTATTTCAATCCAAAACTGACATAGGTAGGAACATTTTTAGAAAGAATTATGCATTGAATCGACAGGTGATGAGCAACCACTGGCAGACTTTCCTTTGAATAAAAAAAAACACTAAATATTTCGAACCATCACCCATAGGCATTTTTGCTCTTTTATATATAAAATGGATTATACTATAATGAACACTCACCCGCAAACATGCACACAAATATTTATGCATTAAACGAAGAACCAAGACATGGGGAGGAGAAAACAATGACTGGAAGAGAGGGTGGATGAGCGTCCCACACCCACCCCTGGTAAATTTTCCCCTCAACCAAACACCGCGGTTCGCCTCATGAGTAAAAAATTTACTCTCAAACCAAATAAAACAGGCTCTTAGTCTCCACCAAAAAGTAAATAGTATTGTAAAATTATGAAAGTACGACGGACACTAAATTTCAATGAAAACTTATTCTTTTGCTCTATGCGTGAGCCATACTCGACCGGCAATATCTCGCACTCACAAGATTTTAGGACAACTAAAACAACCCTGCACAAGCAGCAGAAGAAAACCAGCCGAACACGCAAAACGTCTAGAGAGAAAGTAACAATAGAAAAGAATTACGACCTCCACCTTAGAATTTGAATAAGTGATTTGCTTTACATTAACCGTGGGAAAATATGCGAAGAAGCCTATCTCAAGGAACAAAACGTCACTTACCAACAGGCTTGTGAAAAGCTAGCCGTATGCTACGCTCTGCTCACTGAAGAACCAGCGTCTCCAACACCAGGCTCCCAACTCTCCCGACGAGGAAAAGAATGGTCGTGAGACCACAGCCCCAGCCCTGGTCAGCAGGAAGAGAGCTCCAAGTCACCAACCACCAAAACCCCTATCCCCAATCCAATGAAGGATAGCACTCCGGGTGAGGTGAAGATTCAATGAAGAAACCCAAACAGCAATGAAGCTGAACCCGAAAACGCTACCAGGAGAAGATATGTCTTCGACTCGAGGCTGGACTTTCGCAAAGTGCCAAGAGACGACACCGCGAAAAAAACGTCAGCTTCGATTCTAGGGTGAGTAAACACGAGAATCTCCGAGAAAAACTGAGGCATGCGTGTCAGACCTGACACAGCAAGGCTCGCGAAAACCCGTGGACAGTTGCAGGTAGGAGGGAGAATGATGAGAACAGATTATATAGAGGGGGAAGGATGGAGGAAAGGCTACACTGGAACAAGAAATAACGAAAACAGGACCCAAAACATATTGCTAGGGTTTCTGTCGTCGGATGGGAAATAAAAACGAACAGGAAGGATCTCCCACCTGAATATTACCCTGGACAAAAACCTGTTCGTGACAACACCCCCCGACGAAAAAGTCTAGTGCACTGAGGCATAGACTATCCAGCCTTGACAGAAACAGTGAACACTATAATAATGCGAAAAGCGAACCGAGAGGAAAACTGGATGCGACACCGAGTCGCGAAAAACCCGTTGGTTACACATTCAAACCATAGCACGTGAAAGCAGCAATCAAGAACTGGACTCAGGAACTGATCACTCCAGCCGACTCAAGTAATCTGCCTCTACATTGTCCCTTCCGGAATGTGACGGAACTGAAAAGCTAAACTCTGAAGCTCCATGGCCCAACCCATGAGCCTCTTGCTAACCGGGCGGATTCTGTGGAGATACTGGAGGGGATGGTGATCTGACTCCAGGATAAACTCCTTCCCATACAAATATGGATAGAACCGTCTGGTAGCCCAGACCACAGCAAGGCACTCTTGTTCAATAGTGTGGTAGTTCCTCTCAGCGCCCATCAATTTCTTGCTGGCATAAGCCACTGGGAGAAGACCGTTGCCTTGGTCTTGTAACAGCACAGCTCCAAGACCTACGTTGGAAGCATCCGTCTGCAGGACGAAGGGCTTACTCAGGTCTGTGAGCTGCAGAACTGGCTGGCTGGTAACTGCCCTTTTCAGACTGTTGAAGGCTTCAGTGTCCGTGTCACTCCACAAAAGGGTCTCCGGCTTCCGGCTGAGGTCTTGTCGGTCAGGGGCTTGGCGATATCCGCGAAATGAGGGATGAACTTCCTGTAATAACCGACAAGGCCCAGGAAGGAACGAAGCTCCTTTTTCGTTTGGGGAGGTTTTGCACTCTCTACACGGTCGATCTTGTCTCGTTCCGGTTGGAGATAGCCTCTCCCGACAACGTGTCCTAAGAACTCGATGTCGGCCTCCCCTAGCTGGCACTTGGTTGGCCTTGCAGCTAGCCGACACTGTCGGAGACGGGCAAACACGAGCTGGATAACCTCCACATGTCGATGCCAATGTTCTGTTGCCAACAGAAGGTCATCGATGTAGTTGTGAGCCTCAGGCAGGTTGAGGGGTTGCAGCATCATCCTCATGATCCTGCTGAAGACAGCTCCTGCCGTCTTGAGTCCAAAAGGCATGACCTTAAACTGGTACTGTCCCTCTGGAGTGGTAAACGCATTTTTTTCCGCGGTCTGAAGGCTCCATAGGAATTTGCCAATAGCCTTTGGCGAGGTCAATCTTGGAGAAGTACGAGCCTGAGCTAACTGTGCAAAGATCTTGTCGATCTCGGGCAACGGTTCTGCATCGAATTTCAAGATCTTGTTCAGCCTCCTGAAGTCTACACAGAACTCACCCTGCCGTCGGTCTTGCGTATCAGAAGTATGGGGGACGAATAGGGAGAACTGCACCGTTCTATGACATCCATCTGCAACATGGAGTGTATCTCTTTCTTAATCACATCCATTTGAGAATGAGGTAGAGGATATTGTTTGACCCTGACGGGATCTTCCTGGGTTAGATCAAGTGCACAAGTTCCTAAGTTGCACTTCAGCGGAACGTCCGTAAGGATGTCTTGGTATTCCTTACACAGATCCGGCACTTGACTTCGTTGACTCTCCGAAAGGTGGGTGGAGATCTTGACGTTCTCCCATGTCTCTTCTTGTTGAAGTGCCAAACACGGAATGTCAAACTCCAATGGTGGCACCTCTGCAGTCTCCTCAATCACCATAGGGGTGAAACCAGCCTGGCATTGCTCAGGGGCGCTCATACTTTTTGAGTAGGTTGGCGTGTACCAACTTGTCCTTCCCGCGCACGCGTATCACATAATCCCAGTCCCTCACGCGCTTGAGAACTGGAATGGACCCTGCCAGGATAGCTGTAGCTTGTTATGGTGGAGCGGGAGCAGCAGCAGGACTTCATCTCCAGGCTCGTACCATCGCTGGCGAGCCTTCCTGTCATAGTACATCTTGTACCTCTTTTGCGCTTGGGCCAAATTTCTGTGGGCTAATTCGCAGGTGGATGCAATCCGCTCTTTGAGGTCGAGCACATATTCCGCCTGTGTCTTGATTTTCCTGCTGGGAACTGTCGGAGGTCCACTGTTGGCGGAGAACAGACATTGGTCCTTCACTGTGCGACCATAGAGCAACTCGAATGGTGAGAACCCCAAGCTCTCTTGAGGCACCTCTCGATACGCAAACAGCACCGCTGGCAAAAATCGATCCCAATTCTTGGGCTGTTCCTGCGCTAGACGGCGTATCATTTGCTTGAGGGTACATTGAATCGCTCTACAAGTCCATTGGCTTGAGCATGGTAGGGCGTGGTAAACCCCCTTTGTGGATCTGGAGAAGCTTATACACCTCTGACATGACGTCGGACATGAACTGGGTCCCGGGTCGGACAGAACTTTATCAGGAATTCCAGTCCTAGTCCACATGTTCCAGAGTGCCTCTGCAACAGTCACGGCGTCAATTCTCTTCAACGGTGTCGCTTCGGGGTACCTCGTAGCGTAGTCGACCATCACCAAAACATGCTTGTGACCACGAGCTGAAGCTGGGACGATGGGACCGATCAGATCCACACCAACTTTGGCGAATGGGTGTACCGATTAAGGGTACTTTTCCCAGAGGCACACGAGTGTTACACCCTTTGGGCCCGTCGTCCTTTGGCATGCGTCGCATGTCCGGCAATACTTCCTGACGTCAGAGGCAATACCAGGCCAGTAAAATTCTTGCTGGACTCGCTCCAAAGTACGACGGGCTCCTAGGTGTCCTGCCATGGGCGTGTCGTGCCCCAGTCGTAACACGGTGTTACGCAGTGCCTTGGGCACCACTAATGCGTGGCTGTCAGAGTAGGAGTGACGAAACGGCGATGTACTACCCCCTTACGTCGGACGAACTCCACGGTGTTCTCCCCAGTCGCCTTAGGCCCTTCTCGACAAGCAGTCGAACCTTGTTCAGGGTGGGATCCTTTGCCTGGAGCGACTTGATGGTATCCTGCTCAAGGGTGACCGTCTGCTTCTGAGAAAGGGGTTTCAGTAACGGCCGCAAAGCTTCTTTCTCCTTGGCCTGAGAACGTGTGGTTACAGCCGCAACCACGTCTGGAGGGAGCTCAGGTGAGATCCGTCGGGGTTCTCACTCTCAAAACGAACGGAATTCCCAATGAGGAGAGAATATGCTGGTTTCTTGAGAGCTACAGCCCAAACTTTGCCTTCAAAGTAGGGGGTGGAGATATCAACAAGGACCTGATCTCGCGATGCTTGGAAGTTTCTTTCCACCACGGCTACATGGCACGGTGGTCCTCGGATGGCGTCCTCGGGCACTAATTCCTCGTCCACGAAGATGGCGGTCGCACCTGTATCGCGGATCGCCTCGACTATCTTCTGGCCCACGACGGAAGGGAAAGTTGGGCACTCTGGGGTAGTCACCTCATCTCCCCGTAGGAGACAGTGACCCGAAGACCACCGGACTTGCCCCCTTGTTTCCTCTGCGGACAGTCACGGACGACATGTCCCCGCTTCCCACAGAGGAAGCAAGCCCGAGGTTCCGGACCAGACACTCCACGGGAAGAGGGTTTTCCTGCCTCGGTGGAGGAGGCTCCTTTTAATCCTCCTGTTTGCGTTCCTTCTCCCTTTGGTCCAGACAGGGACTGACGAAAGTGACGCTTGGCGTCGCGAAGGCTTCAGCGATCCTGATGGCCTGGGCGAAGGTCTTCGGTTGCGACTCTCCCAGCTTGAATTGCAGATCCGGTGATACGAAATTGGAGAGCTGCTCGAGTAAAAGACAGTCCTTCGTGTCCATTTCCGAAGCCTCGATCCAATATTCGAAGGTGCGTCTCAAGCGTTCGCCAAACTGTTTGAAAGTTTCATCGGAATCCTTCCTCATGGTGCGGAATTTCTTCCGGTAAGATTCGGGAGTCAGATGTAGGCGAGATCGAAGAGCAGCTTTCAGGTCCTGGTAAGAAGTACCTGGCGGAATGTCAACGAAAGCTTCTTTTGCCCTTTCCCAGTCAGGCTTGCAATCAGGTACAGTGCCTTCTTTTCGTCTGAAAGATTATATGCAGCGGCCATCACTTCAAAGTGCTCGATGTACGTATCGATGTTGTCGGCCGAGCTGAAGGTAGGCATCCGGAGTTTCGGTGGTGCCAAAGGGAATTCCTTTCCCCGGCTAGGATGTCTCTTGTCCGGATGGGGTTGACACTGATCCGCCCAAAAGGGCGTAACTGACTAAGGAGCTCTTCCTTCAGCCTTTGACGTTCGTCTTCCAGACGGGCCTCAAACTCCAGATCCTTCCTTTCTCGAGCTTCTCTTTCTTTTCTTTCTTCTCTCTCTAATCTCTTCTCCTCCATCTCCATTTTCCATCGTCTCTCTTCTTTGGCTTCTCTCTCTTCCTTTTCCAGTCTCCTCTCCTCCCTCTCCAACTTCTTTTCCTCCATTTCCATTTTCCACCTTCTCTCTTCTCTGGCTTCTCTCTCCTCCTTTTCCATTTTCCAGGCGAGGAAGGGGTCCAAGGGAGGACGCGGAGAAATGGGGTAACGGGGAGGAAGGACTTCCAGGCGGGTGGAAGGACCTCTTGGTCTCTCTTCGGTCATACGTCGACTTGGGGTCCTGGAAGTGAAGTCTGGAGCTCTTACAGGAGAGTGCATGCCAAGGGGAGTCTTTGCCAATCCAGATTCCGCAGTGACAGTGACGGGGGGGAGTGGCAGACCAGATGAATAAAACCATTTGAGTGGTAGTACTCATAGTCGCCTGCACTACAGGACTGTCTAAGCCTGGAACGATATTAATCTTCTTATACATAGAGCGAGTAATAGGGGGGGTATCAGAAGGATCCATGGTGTGGTGTCACTTGACGTGGAATCAAACGCCAATAGGAAAAAGGTGCCCGAAAGGTGGACAACAGTCGAGCCGTGGGGGGAAAAATACAGGTTCCACTGTATGTGAAGCAATACAACACCCAGCTTGGAGAACTGTCACTACTAAGTGACCACCAAAAATAAGAAAACCAATAGGGAAATATCCTGCAGTGCTCCCACACAGGCAAACACAAGGCTGTGAAAGATCACACGTTCTGTGATCAAGAAACGCAACTGCTACAGGACGGTGCAATGTGAGGATAAACTACCCAACAATAGTTCTCTTACGACTCCAAGAATTCCCACTAAGTTCAGAATAATAGTCACGGGTGGTATTTCCAACAATAAAAGTTAGAGATATCAACCCAAGTACCCCAAATCACCGAAGTATGTTTCCTCAAAGGCAAAATTATCTTGAAGTTCAACAACGAGCCAAACCGTATAGAAAATTTTTTCCCCAAAACAAGGTAGCAAATCCGTCTAAGTCAAACTGTTATCTAACAAAGAGTTGACTTTCTTTAAGGAACCAAATAACCTGACACAAGCTTCTCGCCTACTCCCTAAAAGAAGTGTCGACTGAAACAAACTGCACACTGATTGGAGAACGACGACTCTTAAGATTATAGAACAGATGAAATCCTGTATATTATCCAATTCACGTCGATCAGTCAAGGCCTATCTTGCTTTGGCGACTGACTCGACTAACCAACAAAAGCTGTTTAACACACACCGTTTTCCACGAACTGGAAAAAAGTTTCAAAAGATCAAAAAGGGGTTACAAAAAGTCAACACGAATAGCAACTCCCAGGAAAAGAACAATGAGTATTTACGCGTCCACTTATAAACAAGGAACCCACACACAAAAAAAACACGAAAGGTCATGTAAATCCTTCTACCGAAACGAGGAACAGGGTGTAACGGATTTTAAACACCCAAGGGGAAGAATAACAATCGCAAAAATCCTGCAAAACACAAAATAACGCAAGTATTTCCCGCAGAAATCAAATGGTTTTTTTTTTTTTCTAAATTGACACCACACGGCGAGGAGAGCAGCGGTATGCAATAAGGCAGTAAGAGGGGTGAGGGACACTCGACCCCACTCCCCTCTCCCCACTACTCCTCCCCAAAAGGGCTTCCTCCACTCTAAAGCCCTACCCCGCCAACCTCCCACTTAAACACAATCACAAAACAAGACAAAGGGATCCTGCGCCCGTAGCAAGGTGGCAGACTACCCAACTAAACCACTCTCCCCGGCATCTCACCAAAAATGTCAGGTACTGGGGGTCCCGACGGTCCGACCACAGGGATAGTGGAGTCAGGCACTCATACCACACTCACCACAAAACACAAGGACCCAGGACATACACTCAAAGACAATATTTATTGCACATTACAACACACTCACACTGCGCACGCACACTAAGTGGGGTGGGAACACTGGCAGAAGAGAGAGGACAGAGAGAAAGGCAGGAGAAAGGAGGGAAAGAAGAGCGAGATACAGAGAGATTAACTACTAGATAGGGCCAAATAAAATCTAAAGAAATGTTAAGCCCCCCGTCCCGGGATGCCCCCAAAATTTCACCTCTATTTTCCCTTAGAGAGGAAAGAAGAAATAGAGACAATCTAAATATGTTCACATCACAGGGCCTGAATTTTCAGGAAAGGAGAAAAAAAATAAAGAAAAAAAAACAATGCAGAGGAGACAGAGGGGCCTGGACCACTATCACACCACTCAGACACTCTCAACTAACACTCATCTTGTGTCATCCAAGTCCAATGACTTGATGGAAATCGGGACTTCCAGCCGGCAGTGGAAGCACAGCACCTCTCCTGCCGTCGCCTCAGCAGCTCTCCCCAGCACGCAGCCAAGGAGGAGGTAGGCCCGGGAGTTCCGAGGAAACAGCCAGACGCGAACCACCAGAGAAACCACCAAGGAGGTAGGCCCGGGAGTTCCGAGGATACAGCCAGACTGCGAACCACCAGAGAAACCAAACAAGCAAACAAGCAAGCCCTAAGGCTGGGGGCAGTACCATGCTGGGAATATGATTCCAGTTTGGTCATGTCAGAGGGGTTTTGGTCGGTTGGTCGAGGCCAAAGAAAAGAAGAGTGTAAGAGGGAGATAAGAGGGAGGAAAGCAGCAGATAGAAGAATGAAAAGCAGAAAAATGAGGTCCGTCCAATAAGAAAGAGTAGGCGTCCATCGGAAAATAAAATACTGAGGTAAGGAAAAGAGGGCTTGTATTGGTCAGTCATGTCACACATGATACAGGCCCTAATCTCAATTAACTAAATGTTAATGCAAACCTGATAAATTTGCCACGAGTTAACCTTCCTCAATATTTATCCATCTATTTCAATCCAAACTGACATAGGTAGGAACATTTTTTAGAAAGAATTATGCATTGAATCGACAGGTGATTGAGCAACCACTGGCAGACTTTCCTTTGAATAAAAAAAACACACTAAATATTTCGAACCATCACCATAGGCATTTTTGCTCTTTTATATATAAAATGGATTATACTATAATGAACACTCACCCGCAAACATGCACACAAATATTTATGCATTAAACGAGGAACAAAAACATGGGGAGGAGAAACAATGACTGGAAGAGAGGGTGGATGAGGTCCCACACCCACCCCTGGTAAATTTTGCCCTCAACCAAACACCACGGTTCGCCTCATGAGTAAAAATTTACTCTCAAACCAAATAAAACAGGCTCTTAGTCTCCACCAAAAAGTAAATAGTATTGTAAAATTATGAAAGTACGACGGACACTAAATTTCAATGAAAACTTATTCTTTTGCTCTATGCGTGAGCCATACTCGACCGGCAATATCTCGCACTCACAAGATTTTAGGACAACTAAAACAACCCTGCACAAGCAGCAGACGAAAACCAGCCGAACACGCAAAAAAGTCTAGAGAGAAAGTAACAATAGAAAAGAATTACGACCTCCACCTTAGAATTTGAATAAGTGATTTGCTTTACATTAATTAACCGTGGGAAAATATGCGAAGAAGCCTATCTCAAGGAACAAAACGTCACTTACCAACAGGCTTGTGAAAAGCTAGCCGTATGCTACGCTCTGCCACTGAAGAACCAGCGTCTCCAACACCAGGCTCCCAACTCTCCGACGAGGAAAAGAATGGTCGTGAGACCACAGCCCCAGCCCTGGTCAGCAGGAAGAGAGCTCCCAAGTCACCAACCACCAAACCCCTATGCCCAATCCAATGAAGGATAGCACTCCGGGGGTGAGGTGAAGATTCCAATGAAGAAATCCAAACAGCAAAGAAGCTGAACCCGAAAACGCTACCAGGGAGAAGATATGTCTTCGACTCGAGGCTGGACTTTCGCAAAGTGCCCAAAAGACGACACCGCGACAAAAACGTCAGCTTCGATTCTAGGGTGAGTAAACACGAGAATCTCCGAGAAAAACTGAGGCATGCGTGTCAGACCTGACACAGCAAGGCCTCGCGAAAACCCGTGGACAGTTGCAGGTAGGAGGGAGAGAATGATGAAAACAGATTATATAGAGGGGGAAGGATGGAGGAAAGGCTACACTGGAACAAGAAATAACGAAAACAGGACCCAAAACATATTGCTAGGGTTTCTGTCGTCGGATGGGAAATAAAAACGAACAGGAAGGATCTCCCCACCTGAATATTACCCTGGACAAAAACCTGTTCGTGACATTCGCCCCTTATTGACTGTAGGCGTCATTAAGCCCCAGGATTTCACGCATAGGCAATGGAGAATCGTCAATTGTTTCTAATGTTTTTCTGACTGTTTCCTCATTAAAACCCGTCTCAATTTCTGTTGCTGCATCATTTATTCTTGGTCCTAAATCTTGAAAAGGGGTCATTTCTATTTCAGATTGTGTCGGCAACTCTTGCCCAAGTTCTGTAAAAGACTAACAGCCTCAGGCCTTAAAATTTAAAATGTTAATCGCCTTTGGTCGGGAACAGGAATCCCCTGTCTAATTGTGCTTAGTTTTAAAAACTTAGTTGGGTCTGGCTTTGCAGTAACTCTTACAAAATTTCCTCGCCAGTTCTTATATACAGATGGTTGCTTTTATCCATATTAAAATCAAAAGGACTATGGCCTTTTGGCGGTTCTAGTCCTAAGCTTATGTAGAATGAGTTAATTCTATTTGTTAATAGTTCTGCACGAGATGCGCTAACTGAAGGGGTTGTTTCTGCTTCTTCTAATGAAGGGATTGAAGAACCTTCTGCTGCCCTTTCAAGTTCTTCGCGCAATGAAGGAGCTAATTCTGTTTCATCTTCTTCTTCTTCACCAACAGGATCAATTGCGTCAAAATCTTCATCCATATTTTTTTATTTATATTCTTTTTTGTTTTATAAAAAATGAACTCTACGGTTGTGACCTTGATCCATACAGGAAGAGAAGGAA
>JAFLJL010001315.1:0-37000 GCA_018398815.1 Conus ventricosus | reverse complement strand
CCCTTTACATGTAAGTCTTATGCCGGACGACAATAGTCGGAAAGAGTTTGAAATAACGCCGTATGGGAAAAACAGTACATCCTCCACAGAAAAGAAACGGTTTTAAAGGAAGCTTCTACAAAATTACAGTTCTTTCCAAGCAGAAAATTAGGAGATGCGTTCACAATGATATTTGAAATTTCTGTCTTTAAAGATGTAGAGAGGGATGGGTTGTGGGCGTTAGTGACGTCCTTATAAAAGGAATTAATATTAGCTGGCAAAACTTAGACGTTAAACGCCTTAAAGTTACCATCGTCGTTCTTCACAATGGTGAGGATATTAAGGTCATAACAACAAGCAGCAAAATCAATGTTGACTTAAATAGAAACAATCTTACAGAACTGAATTGGATTAATCTTACACATTTAGGCCTCATAGGATTTTATTATACTGAACAGGTTTTGACGGAGAGCATGATAAAAATAATAACTGGATTAGATTAAATCCTGTTATAAAACCATGGAGCAGTTAAACTTTATGACAAAAACTCCTCATTGCTCATTAATTTGTGGGCAAACTGGTTGTGGAAAAACAATATTTGTCCTAGACCTATTACAAACAGTTTATCGTTATAATTTTGATCATATTGTAATTTTCTGTCCAACACTTAAATGGAACAAAGCATATCATGATAGAAGGTTTATATGGACAGATGATGACATATTTTTAGTTGATCCTAGCAATAAACTGAGTGAGTGTTTAGAACAGTTTAATAAATTGTTTGAAGGAACGCAGACACTATTTATTATAGATGACTGTTCAGCAGAAAGAGACATAATTAAAAAGAGAAACGCTTTGTCAAAACTGGCTTTCAGTGGAAGACATGCTGGGATAAGTGTGTGGATTTATGTCAGAAATATAATTCGGTTTTAAAAGACTTTAGAGAACAGTTAAAGACTGTAGTTTTATTTCACATGAAAGACAGAGACTCATTTGATGAATGTCTGCGTGAAAATGATGTTATTGAAAATGATCAGGAAAAACATAGGATTAAGCAAAAACTAAAATCTGAAAAGTTTTGTAAATTAGTATTGAAAACGGACAACCCAACACAGTATGCATGTTTGTAGGGTCGTTATTTTTTTGGTTATTAAAGTCATGCTTAGTAGAGAACTGTAATATGCCGCTTTTGGATTCGCCCGCCCGAGACCGGCCAAGGCCGGTTGAGAGCGGGTGAGCCAGAAGCGGCATATTACAGTTCTCTTTTTGCCATTTACTTGATAATATTGCCCCTGAAGATGCTGACTTGCATGTGTCTGATGATCTTGAAGGAGTAACTGTTACCTTTAAACCTGAACAGTTTTTACAATTAGAAAAGGTGAACTATGAATAACAGTTGAATTTACAATTATTTTTTTATTTATTTTAGATTTAAAAATGGCTGCCGAACTCAGTGAATCTGATTTAAAGGATTGTAATGAACTATTTGACGAAACAATGAAAATGTTAAACATTGATTTTAGTGAATTTGGTTTTGAGAATGATGTAAACAATATAATAAAAGATCATAGTGAACTGTTTAACGAAGCAATCAAAGTGATGAGCATTGACTGCAGTGATTCAGAAAAAGCTAAAATATTAGAGAGGTGGAAAAGAGGAAGAGAAATCTCATCATAGTGAACCTGAAAGAGAGCTCAAAGACTGATATCAAAGAGAGGATTGAAGACGACCTGTCTGCTGCCAAGAAACTGTTGGGGAAGCTAGTCACCTTAGTGAGGGGGGATGTAAGTAACCCAATAAACTGGCAAAAAAGGGGGGAATAAACCAAGTTTGAGAGAGTCACTTTTAAACAGAGATCAAAAAGCAAGAGATCCGGGAAAAAGGCCCCCGAATGAACAGAGATTTTGGGGGACAGGACAAGGAGCTTTTGTAAACCGGATATCCCATGAAAGAACGCGAATCCACAAGATGTTGAGGGAGATTTAAAAAAAGCGCATTAAATGGAAAAAAACTTACAAAAAACCCAAAGGAAAAGAAGTGACATAAAACCAAGAATGCCCAAAGACGGACTGGTGGGGAAAACAGTGGGGGGGTGACGGGAAAATTGACGGGATCAAGGACAGTCATAGTGTAAAAAAAACAAACAAATGGAAGAATGAATAGTAAGAGAGGGAGCTAAGGAAAGATAGGGGGGAAGGGTTTCTCGGTAGTACACCAAATAGGGACACTTTTTAAACAAAAAAATGATTTTTTTCAAAAGAATACACGAAATTAAACCTTTAAAATTTGGGCTCACAGAAAAAAAACCCCAAGAAGTAAGAATTCACGAATCAGAAAACCATATCCAAAACACATTTTTTTTTTTTTTTTTTAAAAAACAAAATAAGTAGAGGGGTAGCTTTATATACAAGAAACCCTTTAAAACCCCCACGTAAATGTGAAGAACTAAACAAAACTGAGTTCCAGAAAGTTATGGTGCACTTTTAATACCAATGTAAAAACACAGGTTACTTGGCGCACTATGAAGTCCTAATGAAGTCTGAAGAAAATGATGAAAAAATTTGACCTTTTTAAAATCTGAAAATGCTAAAATTTGATAAATATTGATTAGGGGATTTCAATCCCATTTGTCAGATGGGATGAAAGTGGCCAGGGGAGAAAGGAGAAATTGGGGAAAGAATCATGAGCTACTTGATGCAAAAGAAAAAAACCCAAAAAGGGCGAGACCGGGACAAAAACCCCAACTTTGATGACTGGATTTTAGGAATGGGGAAATCTTATTTCAATAACCACCAGGATCCATTTGGAAAAATGACCATGATGTGTTGCCCTTTGAATTTTATGCATTAAAAAACTACAACAGAAACCAAAGGCAAGATATATTTTTAACCCCTAAACAAAGAAATTATAACCAACTGAAAGTATTAAAAAGAACCAGTTTGGACAACTAGGGACCAAATAAATTTAGAAATATTGGGAAATCACCTCAAAGAGTACTAACAACAGTGGGGAAGGGTGCTTTCCCAAAAGCGAAAATATTTTCAGTAAAAAAATAAAGCCGAATGGATGGAGGGAAAAAGCATTAAAACAATCAAAAAGAAATTAAGATTTTCAAAAATACTTGGCACCAAATCAGGACGGATTACTTAAGTTATTGAAATGGGAATTTAACCAACAACTTTTAAGAACCGAAAAATTACGAAAGAGAAATAGGTAAAGAAAGTAAAAGTAACCCCAAAATGTTCTGGAAATATGTTAAAAAAAGAAAAAAAATAAACACGGAATGGCACATTAAAAAGAAAGATGGAATTTGGTAGATAATGATAAAGAAAAGGGAAACGCTAAACGACTTTTTCTTAGCGTTTTTACACGGAGGACATAATAGTGTCCCAACTTACAAGTTTCCCCGACTGAGGGTATCTATTTTGATGAAAGGGGGTTTAACCACCTGCAGTTAAAGAAAATTGAAAAAATTTAAACCCTAACAATCTCAAGGTCCCGACTCATTCCCCACATTTAAAAGAAGTAAGTGAAGATGCTAGTCCACTATGCAATATTTTTAACAACCCCTTAAAACAGGATCCTTCCTAGAGATGGAAGACTGCAGGGGTCACGCAAATTTTTTAAAAAAGGTTAAAAAACAACCCGGAAATTTAAACAGGCCATTTTGACTTTTTTCATGAAAGATTTTGAGACTTGAAAAGGATGGGTAGTTGCCATTTTACTGAAAAGATTTATATGCAAAATCCAACAGGTTTTTGGGAAGAGGAGATCAGGTCACACAATTACTAGAAGTAAGACAACCTAAAAAGGGGAGATAATGGGAGCCAATAAATTAATGTACTTGGTTTTAGAAAGGCTTTGATTCGTCCCCCCCAAAGGGCGCTAACAAAAAAAAGCATATGGAAAATTTGGTAATTTTTAAACTGGTTTGGGGGTTTTCTTAAAAGGGAAAGTCACATTTTGTGGGGTAGGAGAAAGAGTCCAAAACATCTAGGTCCTAAGGGGAGTTCCACAGGGTAGTTCCAGGGCCCCAATTATTACTGTTTTCACAAGATTTCCCGGGACTTTACTCAAACCACTGCAAAAAAATTTGGCAGAGCACAAAAATAATGATAAGGCAACAAATAGCAAAAAGATCCAACAGGACAAAACAACTCAAAATGGTCAAGAAGGAACCTTAACTTCAATGTAGAAAAATGTAAGGGATGCACATTGCAAAAAATAAACATTCGAATATACTATGATTGTGAATGACGAATTGTGGAAAAAAATCTTTGGATGAAGAAACAGATTGGGAGAACCCTTTTGATAAATCTATCCTTTGATCCCCCAAATCCAGAGAGGGGGACAAGCAAATCAATTGGACCCCTCAAAAACTTTTACCTTTCCCCCCAAAGGGAGACATTTTATAAATTATTTAAGCATTTTTTAAACCTCATCTCGAAAAACGCAAGAAATTTTGGAGTCCCCATCTCAAGAGACATCAAAAATGAAGAAAATTAAAAAAGGCGAGCTACAAAAAATCCGAAAGAAGTGGGAATTTAAACTAAAAAAGTTACACTACTCCAATACACTCACAAAAGGGAAGGGGGATCAGAGGAGACCACCCAAATTTTTTTAAAATATTCCATAATTATGAATGTCAATGTGCACCCTTTTTAAAATTCTCAAAGGGGTTGCCAAGAAAAGAAGGCAAGATTTTTTTAACATGCATCCCTAACAAAAGAAAGTTTTTTTTTTAAAACCTTTCAGAATCTAATTATTGGAATGCACTGCCTACTAACACCAAATATGCACCAATCAACAGCTTAAAAAAACCCAAATAAAACCCTAAATTAAAAGATGTTTTTCCTTTAGGGGGTTTGAATATAATTTATTTTGACGGGCAGAAACCAACCGAATAAATTTTGAAAAAAAAATGAGGGACGCAAATAGGCCGTAAGGCCAAGGCTAAAAAAAGCCGGTCCCATTACACTACTCTACTATTGGGGGTGTTATTGAAAGGGCTGACATGTCTTGACGTGTTGCAACGCTTTGGGTGAAGAAAAAAAAGCTTGTTTTACTTACTTTTTACACATTTATTTTTTTGTTTTTACTAAATTTTTTTGGCTTTAAAAATGAGGGCCACAAGAAATCCGGGGGACAAAAAACTATATACGGTAAAAAAATATTCATAGTGACAAACAAATAACAAAAATGTTTAGTGGGGCGGACATGGACACATTAACCCCAAAAATGTTCATAAAGGTGGCACATCATCTCAAAAATCCCAAGTCCTCTTCGATGGAGCCGCCAGTAAAGGCTTTTTGGCCGTTCTAATTGATTAATAACGCCTGATGAATAAAAAAAAGGCCAGCGGTTTTTTCAACAAGGCAAAAGAAGTAATGCTACACGACTTTAATTCTAACTGGGCTACACATGCTTACCGTTTAACCAGCAATGAGGGAAAATTTGGGGGTTCGGGCTGTCTGAAGGACAGTCCTTGAAATAAAATTTGAGACAAACAAAGTTCTACCTATAGTAGGCAATTCTACATTTCTCCCAAAGAGTTAAGTTAAAAGGGGCATTTTAAAACAACAAATTTCTGACAACAGTGTTTTTGTGGTGTGTTTTAGCGCATTTACATCCTGCAAAAACATGCAAACAAGTTTCCAATTATGAAGATATAAGAAAGAACGAACTTGAAAACAAAACCCCCAGTAAGTTGAAAGCATATCTCAGTTTGAAGAGCAAAACAACCAAATCACTGTAAGCTATATACATGCGGTATAATAATCTAGCGCCCTAAGGTTTCCCCCAACGCTCCTACTTTGGGCGAACCACTTACAACATGTAACTTGATACGTTTTAAGATAGTAAAAATCATTTTTATTAATCAAAACAAAAGCAACTTAGGGCTTATACTACAAAAGACAATTTTAAAAAAGGGGTTTTGCAGAAGAGGGGGGGTCAAACCCCAAATTAGAAGCAGCCGCCATCATAAAAACTCATTGAAAAAAGTTTTGTAGACTGGAAACCAAACTCCTCACACCAAAACCCCGGATCTAAAGTTGTTTAAGAATGTAAACAAAATGCAAATGAGCCCTACGGTTTTATGCTACTTTAAATCAATCTTGCCACAGTACTATGGCCCACAAAAAGAAAAAAAAAAAAAACAACTTATTAACCCCCCCTCAGATCTGTTCTTAGCTTTTATTGTTTTTTAGGTCAGATGGTCACCACGTCCGAATTTATAAAAGCCCCAACGCAGCAGAAATTCTTAGAGCAGATGAAACAATTTCGCAATCAGTTACCCAACCAACTAAATTTTTCGGCATTTGTTAGACCCTAAAACCCAAAAAACTTAAACTCATCTACACACTCGGGATTTGCAATAAAAATTTATTAGGCAACGCAGTGAAGCCCAAAGATCACATTACGGGAAAAGTTCAAGGGGGGGCCACAAAAATTTGAAAATCTTCAGTTTAAAGGGGTTGATCCAAGACAGGAAACTGCCTATTTTCTTTTATAACCTTCGGGGCTAAATTCCTTTTTAAACATCAAGCATGACTTCTGAATAAAGAGGGTTCCCGCATGCCGTTTTCAGAAAATCATCCCTTTTCCTTGACTTTTTATCCTCTATGACTCCCCAACACTAGGGGGGGTTTAGAAAGTTAGCAGATCCACAAACACCAAAAACTAAAAAAACTTTGTCCCCTTAGGGAAAAGATTTTCCTTATAAACAAAACTCGGGGGAAGGGTTTTGATGAAGACCGCCCCCCTCCTAAAGGCGCTTTTTTTTCTAGTTTTTAAGGCAAAGCATAACGTTTCTGAATATGAAAAACCTCAAAAAGCCGGCAAATTCACGGAAACGATGGCGATTACATATCAACTTTTGCTGCTGTTTTTTATTGCAGACCCTTTCAAAATTTACAGAACTACATCATAAAAAACATTCAGTTTTAGATCATCACATTACATCCTGGCCCCCCTTTTCTTGGACCCTTTTTAAAAGTCACAAACTCCAGTTTGATTTAATATCTGATCTACCTCACTTCAATTTTGAAGAGGGTTTGAGGGGGGGTTTTAACGGGCCCCTCAAAAACCTTACGAAAACCCAACAACAAATTTAACGACTTATCCCACAAAAAACCATCCAACACTAATTACTTAGACGCCAAAAACGTATGGAGGGGGCTATGATCACCGCTTCCTCTAAAACTTACAATGAAAAAGGACCTCACATTTTACAGGGGTTTTAGGCGCGGTTGTCACAGCTTTCCTCCTGAAAATCCAATAGGCAAACTTGGAAGTAGACTTAGAATACCCTTTTAAAACACACGATTTTCAAAACGATTACCCCACCGCAGAAAGATTAAAGAGATCCTACGAACCTCCTAAACTTGTACCCAAAATCTCGCCCCAAAAACCAATAGTTCCCCATTACAGACTCCACATTTTTTACTTAAGCATGGTTTTGAAACAAGAGCGTTCACAAATCTTTGCTTTTGACCAAGACCCTTTTTATGAGACCATACTCAAGAAGAATACTGATCTCAGACCCAAGCCCTGACCTTCAAAAAAAGATTCTTTAAAAGATAAACAACTTTTTTTTGGCAAAACTAGGGAAAATCCACACAACGTAAAATGGAAATTAGTTACAAAAGAAAACCAAGCAATTAAGTTTGCCTAAAAACCCAACTATAAAAGACTTTAGAAGTTTTTTAAACGACACCCTAGTTGGCTTTATGATGAAGAAAAAGGATTTTTAATTTTGGACAAGCCATGTTTATTGGGTTTTATTGTATTAGAGTTGTCAAAGTTTAATGTTAGAAATTTCTGTACGACTACTTTAAACCGCGTACCCAGAAGCTAGGGTATTTAACAGCACGACTCTTTTTCTAGACGTCCCAACTGAAACTCTATAAGGTTTTTAGAAACAGAAGGGGGGCAAAAGGGGGGCGATGGATGGTACGACACAGCGACTACCAAAAGACAGTCCTTTACATTCAACGCGAAAAAGAAATAATTGGGAAAGATAAGGATGAACTTAAGGGGCGTTATAAAAGAATTTTGGGTTGCGGTGAAGATGTAACGTTCCAGCCAACTTCTGAAATGAAGAAGGCAAAAGGCAAGTAAAGAAGTTGTCAAAAAAATAATCTCACGATAACTAAAAACAAGCTCTTTGAAAACAAAGTATTTCATCACAAAAATGTTAACTGCGCTCTACCCTTTCATCAAGAAAACCCAACGAGTTAATAAAAAAACACTAGTTTCTAACAATAACAAGAGAACTTACGTCAACCTGGTTTTCATATGCTTAGGACATTGGAGAACTTTAAAAAATTAAATTGACGACTTGACTTTACTTTAAATGGAAACCCCACAGACTTATTTAAAAACCTAACAAAACTTATTTTAAAAACTTAACTATACTTTACAAGAACTAAATTAATTACACTTTTCTTGTAATTTTACTTGCACTTAACTTAGAAAGTACTTTTTATAACTGACTTAACGTACATCTAGTTTTTAACTTTTACTTTTATCTAGTTCTTAAAAACTTCCCTAAAAATGGGTCTACAGCAGGAGGTTGCTCTTTTTTTGCGAAGAGGCTCTTCTTCTTTTGCTGGGGGTTTTGGGGGTTTTTCGACTTTTTCTGCAAAGTTGGCGTTAGACATTTTTATGCTAAAAACCCCCCCCCAACAACAAAAGCAGCCATACATAATAATACATTTTATCGTTGTTTGTATTTGGTTTTTTGTTTAATAGGTTTGTTCGGGGGATGTTTGTTACTATCTAACAATTTTTTTTTTTGCTGATTTGGGTTTTCTTTTGCAGTCTGTCCCTTCACTAGTTTACGCCCCCCCCAATACGTCCGGGGCTTTAGACTTAGTAACATTACCACTTGCGGGACATTCCTTGTGGTCATTCCTCCTCGGGGGTTCTGCGGATTGTCCGCGCGCCTTCTCTCCTGTCCTCATTTTTTTTTTTTGCATTTTAAAATTTAAAGGGTCAAAATTAATAGATTTAAAATAATTAATCCCCAAAAATGGGCAAAAATTGTCCCCAAATTTTTAATACAGTCACATGCGAAGGGTTTTTAGGGGTTTTTTAAAACCGGGTCGCATAAGTCGATTTTAAACTTCTTTCCCGAACAACTGGGGCCATCTTTTCTTACTAACTTGCATATAACTAATCAGTCTTTTCCCTGATCAACCATTTTTGACCCTACGTGCTTCGACCTCTTTTACTTTTCCAAATCTGAGGGAGACAGTTTTTTGAATCTGTCAATCTTTGTTCAACCCTAAAAACGTTTAGTTTTTTCCCCACCACCAAGAGATAATCTTTCTTTATGCATTTTCTACGGAGAGTCCGCTTGCCCCCTCGCACTTTAAAATTCGTCACAATCCATTTTAAAAAAACAATAAAAAAATAATATAATATTTTAAAAAGAAGGGGAAAAACGTGACGGGTGGTTTATAGCTATTCAACCCTTGCAAAATGTTGTTAGGGAAAAAAACCGCCTAACATGGGGAAAGAAGAAGATTTCCCAAAACCCAGTTGCACTTTATTTTTAGCTTAACAACAAAAAATTATTTGATTAAAAAGCACAAACACCTTTGTTTTTGAAAATTTTTAATTATTTTTTTTGTTAATAAAAAAATGGGGAAAAAAAAATTTTCAATACGATTTACCCTTTGCGTGATTAGCGGGCTTTGTATAGCTATGCGTGTTAGCAAAAAACATGTTTAAGAGAAGCCGGGGGATCTAGGAAAGGGTTTGACTTTAACTTGTTAAGGTTTTAGTTTAATTACTCAGGGATTGCCCCAAAAACTTTCTTGTTCCGAATATTATCCCAGAAAATTAGTTCATAAAAGATTTAATTTTGAAAAAATTTTAATTTTTAAAAAATGCCTGGATTGGATCTGATGGGAGGGGAGCTACGTTTTAAAGCTTTTCCTTCCTGGAAACAATTAATTTTTAGTAAATTGAGGTCCCCATGAAGAGAGAGAACGCATAACAAGGGAAGAAAATTTTCTAAGGCGAAGACGCTTACGAGAAAAGCGAAATTCCCCTAGATGCCATTAAAAAAAGTTAAGAAACAGGATTGCGCCAAAAAACTTTTTATTACCAGGGGAAATTTTCCCAGAAAATATTTTCATAGAAAATTTAACTAGAAAATATTAATTTATAAAAAGATGGCAGGGGGATTATATGGAGAGGAGCTATTTTTAATGCCCTGCCCCTTCTCTGGAGCAATATAGTTTTAGTAAATTGCGTCCGACGAAGAAAGAGCAAGACATAACAAGGGAATGAAATTTAGCCAAAACAAAGAGCTAGAGAAAAGGAGGATTGCTCACTTAGACTTTATTTAAAAAAAAGTTAAAAAAGGGGCCCTGCGAGCACACATTTACAGACGGATGACGCAATGAATAGTATTACTTTGACAGGAAGAAATTTCTAAAAATCGCCACCGCCAAACTTCCGACTTTTTGAACCACAAAACAAAAATACAGAATTTTTTTTTATGTGGGGCTATGGGAACAACTAATTCTTGCACAAACAATTTAAAAACCAATAAAAAACCCTTTTTATGGACAAGCCAAAATATATTATTCTCCAAAGGGTATTGAAAAAAAAGGGGTATTGAAAAACAAGTAAAGCTCTAGAGTGTCGAAACAATGCAAAAACTGGCTTTCCAAAAAAGGGCCCTTTTTTCAAATAACTGCCTCCCGCAAAAGAAAATAAGGCCAGATTTTTTAATTTTATTCCTAATGACACCCACCAGAGGACGCGTACTACCACTGATAAAGTTAGAAGAAAAAAATTTTTAAATATGCTCTACAGTTTTTGACGGCTTCAAAACAAAGACCCGACCTTTAAAAGGATAAACTCAACTGCTGTGGCTGTGGGTTTACAAAAAATACATCAGGCCCCTTTAAAATATCCTAGGGGGATCCGGTTTTATAGGAAAAGAGCTAAAGGGTCTGCCAAAAACTGTTTTTAAAACATCATTACAGTTTTAAAAGGGGACCCGCAACCATCGATCAAAGCCCTGTAAAAACTTTTAAAAAGAAACTAGCGAACGCCTTTTACCTAAAAATCACAGAGAAATTATGGGCAGAGAACCCAAAACGAATGGGGTTGGAGATTTCCATCAGTCTACGCGCCCCTGGAAAAACGAAAATTTTAAAACAACAGGGCCCTTAAAAACCCGTAAACGCAATCAAAATTTAAAAAAAAATTTCATTACTGAAGAGGGGGAAAGTAATAAAAAAACCCACCGTTTTTGGGCTAAAATAACAAACTTGTACCCTGGGGAGGGAAGGGTGAGTTGAAATTTGAGCCACAGATCCATATGGACGTAGACGTATAGAATTGAAAAATAGAAAACAACCCTCCGTGTATTTTTTAAGGAGACCTCTCCCCTAGCGGGCTACTACTCTAAAAAGCCGCCCCCAAAAAGATCGTTTTGTTTTGTGAAAGTTGCAAGTTGCCCATCAAACACAGGGTTAACAAAAAAAAAGTGTTTGCTAAACTTATAATTTATTTTTTTTCTAAACTATTTTTTTGCTCTTTTTTGGGGGTTAACGATTTGTTTTGTTTTTCAATGTTCTGTTTAATCGCCATGTCTACCTGCGGAAGTAAAAGTCTTTTTCCCCCCTTAAGGGCAATTTTTTTGTCGCTGTAATCCCACCATCGCCAAAACTTCTGAAATTCTTTGCCTATGTTTTCACCGTATATTTGCTTATTCTAACTTTAAAGAACAGAGTTTTGCCGAGCTGGGGAAAATGGGATGTCTTTGTAATTTAGGGATTTTTTTAAAACACACTACAATCATAGACATGGCGCCAACCCTAAACCAGACCCCCTAATCAAAAAGGCTGGCGCCCGACCCCACTACGAAAAGACAAACCCAACCCCCCTTACGCCCACTACAGCTGATGACCGTAAATTACAAAAAAAAGATATTTTTAAAACTTTAGCATATTTTTTCCCAGTAACCTATACTTTTCCAGCGCCCATTTCCTTTTGAAGCAGTTTATTTTGCCTAACCAAACGGAAACCCCATTTTTAATCAAATTTTTATTAATTAACATAATTTTCTCAGAACCTTCGGCAGCACTTCATCAAAAGAGTAAAACGCAAAAAATCAACAACTTTAAGGGAAAAAAAAGCGGTACTGTTTGTTTTTTTCTTTTTTTAACCACACATAACCTTTCGATGATGCAAGGGGGTTTTTTTCATTTCCTTTTTTTTTAAAACAATAAAGACTTAAAAGGATCATCCAAGGTTTCGGGCCTTTTTTTTAGCCCTAATAAACGTATTTTCTGGCAAACTAGTTTACCCTCCCTCGATAATAAAAAACGAAAAACACGTCATTTGCCAGGTAGATTCTAGTTTTTGGGGAATCAAGCCACGAGTCACCCCCCACTTTCCCAAGGCTTCTTTCCTGTAGATTACAAACCCTGCCATTATTTCAACCGTTTTTTTTTGGTGGGGCCGGAACCAAGCAAAAAAAAAAAAGGGGCCCGCTTTTTAAACCTTTCAAAAATTTTTTTTTCTTACGAGTATACATTGGGGCTTCGTATTTAAACTTTAAATTCCCCTCAATTTCGGGAAACAACGCCAAGATTCCCTTTTGAGTTTGTATTCGGTTTGCCAAAATCGTTTCCTTAAATTTCTTTTCTCTTTTAGGGGGGATGTTGCGCCGTTTTTTTGTCCAATTTCGTCGTTTTAAACCCCCTCACGGGGACCAAATCCAAAACATTTTTGGGGCCCCCTTTAGATCAAACTCAGTTGTGCTCCGGTCTTTTAGCCTACGCATGCATTTAGGGGCTCTGCGCTTTTGGGTTCGGGCCCCGAGACTTTCTTTTTTTTAATAAACAAATTTTAAAAAAACAAATTGTTGTAAGCGCCAAAATAAACAAAATTTTAAAAACAAACGTTTTAACGGGGGGCATCAGAAAACAAAATTTTGCGTGCTTAGAGTTCTAACGCTCTTTTTTTTTTTTAGCTCATCTTGTCCTTTTTAATAATTTTTACTAAACTTCTTCAAAACTATCTTGCCTTAGGAAAATAATACGACGATTTTAAGCGACTAAAGTCTTTTAGACACATTTTTTTTTGAGTTAGACCCCAAAAGAAAATAAAGGGGTGGCGGCCACTAAAGGGTACAAGAGCTTTTTTTTTTTAACAATTTTTCCCTTTAGCCGAACGTCATCAATAATAACAGCGTTTAGGGGGGCCCCCAATATCATAGTAATATCTAAAAAAATTTGCTCAGTTGTCGTAGGGTCAACTAGAAAATTTACGCGCCAAATAAACTTCCTTTCTTTTTAAGACTTGTTGTGCTTTAAAGGTTGTGCAAAAATAACAATGTGCCGAATGAAACCTGTATATTTTTTTAACAATCAAGTACGAAGACAGTTTTCCCACACCCAGTTTTTCCACGAAAGAAACAGTGCGGACTTTTTGGGAAAACTTTAAGCTACCCTGTTTTTATTTGAAATTCTTTTGCTTTTAAAAGGGCCCCATCTTAGTCCCGTTTTTTTCAATTTGAAATGAGCATCACAAAACCCAAAAATTGCATGTTTGGGCCGTTTTCGTCTGCTTTCTTTTTTAATATTTTTTTTTATACCACTGCCCATCCTTTCTCCACTTCCAAACAACGTTTTTCAAAAGTAGACTAAATCCAACCACAGCCCATATTTACTTATTTAAACTTTGAGTCTTACACATAAAAAGGGGAAGTTTTTTTACATACCGATCAAGCGGGCCCTTGCCCAATCCAGCGAACAACTTCTTATTTCACGAATGGGTGATAACCCCCCCGCCCGAATACAGCCCCAGACCCCCATTTTTCACAGTCAAACCTTTTCCCAAATTTTTTTATTAAAAACACTTCGATTCTCTCTGAAAAGGGTTGTTCCTCAAAATAAAGAAAAAAATTCCTTTTAAAGACTTCGAGCCTGATTTGATGATTTTCCCGAAGGGCCCTTTTTTTTTTTTTCTGAATGGCGGTATAACGTTTTCATAATAAAAAACCGTTTACTTTTAACTGGGGTTTAAAATTTTTCGGCCAGTCCAGGGTTAGTAACAAAAAAACCAAGGAAATTCGCTGACTGCGTATTAGCTAAGGGATCTTTTGACAAAACAACAGAACTGCTAGGATTAAATGTCAGTGATAAGAATTTTTCTTTTTTGGCGCCCTTGGGGAATATGGAATCTCTTTAAAAAAGCCAAAAATAGAGGTGCAGAATCGTTCCAAATGCTTCTAAAATGCCCACTTTTTCTCATTCTTTCATCCCCCGCTTTAAACTGTCTTTTAGGCCGTTTGGGCTTTGATTCCTTGAAAAATTTCTCTTTTCTTTCTTTTTTTGGGAACCACAATCAGAAAAAGGGGAAAAAAACGGCCGCTCTTTTAAAAGACTCATTAACCCCCCATTTTTATTAAATGGATTAACGATTGCTCTCCCAAATTTTGCAACAACGTAATTAGGAAACTGCCGATGTAAACTATTTGAATGAAGTTTTTGCATGCCCGCATTATAACATCGAGCGCCAAAACAGGGAACATAACATAAAATTTTTCCAGGTTTTAAAATTGTTGAGGAGTATTTTTCCTAATTTCAGTCTGCCCTTAAGCCTTTTTTAAAACCCGGGGGGCTTTTTTTTCTGTATGGTCGAGGGGCACAACCGTCCCAAAAGCAAGGGTACTAGGGGCCCCAAGGTTCTGCTAGCTCCCCGGACAAGCTGAATCTAGCCAAACCTAGGTAGGCCCTAGGGGGTCCTAGGACCCTTGCTGCTGGGGGAGTTTTTTTTTAAAAACAAAAAAAGAATATAAAAAAAAATATGGATAAGATTTTGACGCAATTTATCCTGTTTAAGAAAAATAAACGAAAAGCCCTTTTATTGCAAAAGAAATTGAAAGGGGCGGGTTTTTTTACCCCCCAAGCAGCGTCAAGAACATTGCGAAGCGAATTGAATCTTCATAAAAGCTAGGGCGAGAGCTGCCAGAAGTGTTGATCCCAACTTTTTAAAATGGTGGGGATTTGTTATAAAAACTTGCTGAGAGCGCGCGAAGGTTACTTAACCAAAAACCCAAACCCAATTTTTAAAATAAGCACAATTAAACGAAGACTCCCATTTCTAAGCAGAACAAAAACCTTTTTGAGCTTTGAGCCGAAGCTGTTATCGTTTACAGAACTTTTTGGGGAAAAGTTGCCAACACAATCTAAATACAAACATCCTCTTCAAATTTTTAAGTCAAAAGCAGATGAACTAATACAAAATGAAACGAGTTTAAGTGAGGAGACAGATGTAAAGGAACTTGTCAATTCTCAATATTCTGATCGAGATCGCAATGGCCTTGATAAAGCTCTACAACAATAAGGGGTAACCTATGCACAACACAGCAAAACTTGGTGAGGTAGAAAGAGATATAGAAGAAGAAAAAAATAAACTGGCTGATGCAGACGATAACAATCTAGGACTAGAAGAAAAGGCAGAATACAGCAAAAATTACAGGAGTTAATGAGTCAAAAGACAGAACTGTTAGAAGCGATTTCTATTAACAGAGGGCATCTAGAATCACAAATAACCAGAATCAGAGAAGTTATAAACAAATACTTCATGAAAACACTACGTTAGCAGAAAGAATAAGGATTCTGTTCAGAGAAGAGGGATTACAATACTTCTCTTCCAAAATACTGGTTCACATCAAAAACGAGTAGGTCACCAGCGCGCATGTTAAAAAGTAAAATAAAATAACATAAAATAGTGCGACTCAGACTGTTGGCCCCTGAGCAAATTTGGCAACAAGGGTCGCACTCGATATTCAAGAAGTTAAAAGCAATGGCCAAATTCAGGCCCAGTTAACAGTAAAATATCTGGGAAGTAAAAAATAGAAAACATCAATATGCAGACTCAAAACTGTTGTATCAATTTGTTTTTTTAAAAGAGATTGCATTTGTGGCAATCTTGATGGCACCCGCAGTGAGTTCCACAGCCGTACAGAACTGGGATAAAAAGAATGTAAGTGGCTGTCAATATTTGATGCAGGTATGGTAATAACACTGACCGCCACTCCTGGTGCTACTTTTATTCAATACTAGTTGTTCCATTGGAATATCAATTACTTTAGCTCTGCCTTTGAAAAAGGTGTTAAGTTTAATAAAAGCTCTCTCTCTTCTAAGGGTTTCCATTCTAATTTCCTCATGTTCTTCCTAGTATTCCCCTTTCTCTGATGTGGTTCCCTGTTACGAACCGTGCTGCTCTCTTCTGAATCTTTTCAAGGTTATCAATGTCCTTTAGATGGTAGGATCCCAAACTGAGCAACCATATTCCAGTACTGGTCTAACCATGTGTTTGTAGCAGTCGTCTTTAACCTTTGGGGGCAGTCATTGATATTCCTGTGTAAGAAAGCTAAGATGTTATTTGCTTTCTTACATACTAAATTGTAATGTTCTTTCCATTTGAGACGACTATCTATAATAACGCCTAAATATTTTGCAGCATTAGTTTCTTTTAAGAATAGTATTATGGATAGAATAATCTGATCTAATTAGTGAGCGTTTGTTACATATACGCAACACTTGGCACTTTGAGGATGAAATTCCATTTTCCAAGTTCTTTCCCACTCTTGTAAAGCGTTTAGATCTTCTTGTAGAATGCGTGTATCATTCTTGCTTCTGATTGTTCTATATACTAAACTGTCATCTGCAAAAAGCCTATAGTAGTTCCAGGAGAGAGTTTTCTACTTATGTCATTTATATAAATTAAGAAAAAAAAGGGGCCCCAAACATTTCCCTGTGTACACCTGACAAGACTGGTTTAAAATGGGATGCACCCTTCCCAACAATTTTTCTGCGTTCTCCCAACAGGAAGATCTACCCTTTTAGCAAAAAACCCCGCCAATGCCAATGGTTCTAAAAAGCGCGGGCCCTCATGTAAACCCTTTATCAAAGGCTTTAGAAAAATTAAAAAAATTGCATTATTTGCTGTCTGTTTTAGACAGTTACTAAAATCATTGGATTTGTTATAAGTTGAGTCTCAAAACTCCTCGCTGCTAAAACCATCTGGGCGTTATTTAAGAAATCATATTTGTCAAAAGGTCCTTTATGCACTAATATTATTTTAAAGAATTTAGCTGAAGGTTTAAAATCGGTCTATAATTCTCTCTTTTGTTTTGTCCCCCCCTTTTTAAATTAAGGGAACAAGCCCATCTCGCCACTCACAGGATTACTTCCCCTGGTCCAGTGAAGCTTGAAAGTAATTGGTATACCCTCACTCAATTCGGGCACTAATTTTTTAAGAGTTTGCCGGGAACGCCATCGGACCATACTTTTTTTCATTATATTGGTCAGTAATTTAAAATATCCGTTTTGTTTACTTTGATTTTTTGCTTTTCGGGGTTTTACATAAATTTTTTATCTAACGTAAAAAAAAGGGTTGGGATTTAAAAACGAACAAAACTGCTTTTTTAGTAAGTTTGCTTTCCCTTCAGGCCTGTATTGGGTTTTTCTGGTTTTTTCTCAATCGGGAACCCCAAAAGTTTCCTTCCTTACCCCTTTATGAAACCTAATTTTTTTGTTTTGATGATCACCCCGAAATCACGAATTAAAAAAAGGGAGTGACAAGTCTACATTCTCTCTGACAACCTACTACAATAGTTAGTATATAAGGGCTGTGGTTTGCTATCTCCACACTCGTTATTTTAAAAACCGTATGCACCAACGGACCATAACGCCCCAAACACCTCGCCTGGAAAATTTGGGATTAGAAAAATTGCATCTCTAGCAAATTTATTAAAAAATTTTACACCAAAGCGCTTGATGCCTGCCTGGCAAAAAGGGCAGGGTTGTTATTGGGTTTTGTCTCATATAAGGGGCTGGTTTATGGCTGACCATCGGGGACATTGGGACGTAGCTGCTGGTTTAAAATTTTTAGTAAAATAAAGTATGGCAACCCCATAAAGTTAAAACACAACAAGGGCTGCTTTTCGCTGTATGACGTCAGTGTAAGGTAGATCAACAGGGGGCGTGTTTTTCGGGGCTGTTTTTCCCTGTTGGGGGGCCCTTTAAACTAATCATTTTTTCGGGCAGAAATTTTTTTTAAAAATGGGGGGGCGGGTCTTTGTTAAGCTTTGATTGTCCCCTAAGTCTTGGTCGTCTCCACTATGAGGATTTCATTTTTATAATTTGATCATACCAATCTGTAGTCTAAGGTCAAGGGTAGCATTATAATCCATAACCACAAAAAAGCAACCTTTGACCAACATGTGCAAAAACGTCTTGATACCTTTTTATGCTGGCAGGCAAATCAACACAGAGTTAATACATCTCAAATTGGCTAAAAATTTTTTTTCCCAGCATCAAAAACCTGTAATTATTAATATGCTAGCTTGGGCGTGCTGTGCCCTAATAACACCAAACGTATGTCCCTTTTGGATCATAGTCTTTGTACTCCTGGCTTGGGTTTGGCCTTTACTTTCATCTAAATAAAGGTTTTTCCCAAACATTGGGGGTTTTTGTTCTATGGATCCCAAACGAACTTGTGCTTTGGTTGGAAAAAGGTGTGGCCACCAGTAATCATAATTATATTCTCTATTTTTACCCCAAAAACAATTTTCCCCAACCCTGGGTGTGGTCAAAATTTTGTCTAAAAACGTTTTAAAGGGGTTTTAAAGTTAAATTCGTTGCAGATTTTTTTATTGCATTATTGTTCATTGGGGGTGAATGGGTTTAAAACCTTGTCGTTTGGGGGGGGCACTTTTAGTTCGGGTTTGTAGGTCTGACTGGTAAAAAACATGAAAGTTTTATACTACTTTACTAAAAGATAGGTGGTTTTAAAAGGGTTTCATATGAAACGCCACACCAGTGGTTGCGCGTAAAGCAAAATTTAACTGATTTTGGAAAAAGGCCAAGGTGGGTGACCATGCTGAAGGCCTCGTCACTCTTTATTGGCGGTTTAAATATTTAGTTAGGGGGTTTACAAACGCTTGGGAAACCCAAAATTCCTACTGCAATGGTTAAATTGCTGAAGTCCCCAAAATTTTTGGGGTTTTAAAAACCCCTACATTTAAGTAGCCTTTCATTTTAAATTTAAAAAGGGTTTCCTTTTTTTTAATTAATTTTTTTAAAAATTATAAAAAGGTGCCATCTAATAAACCAAAAAAACAAACGTGTGCCCTTAAACCACCCAATTGACAAAAGGGGGGCGGGAATTATGGTGCCCCTTTGAGAAATTGGGTTTAAAGTTATTGGGGTAACATACTGAAAAGGGCCCGAAAAAACTGGTGGATGTTAAGGACGAACAAGGCAATATATTAAAACTTTAAAAATACCCGATGGCTACTACAACTTTTGTTCTTTAAAAGAAGTACTTAGCGAATATAGTATATTGTTAACAATTAACGAAGCAAACCTCAAAATTACTATAAATTTTCCAGAACTTAAAGAAAAAAAGGAGTATGTTTTTCCTAGAAGCCTTGCTAGAATTTTGGGCTTTTATGGCAGTGGTGAAACATATAGCTTCAGCACACACGGCCTTGTAGAATGGGGCATTTATAAATATTTAGGAATAGACCATCTGATTTTCTCGTGAAACCAATGTTGTATGTCAATTTACAACAGTTAAAAACATGTGCTAATTTGTTTGCCGGCTATCCATCTACAGTTCTAAAGGTTTTGCTACCAACTAGGGCAGGGTTTTGCGATTATCAGTTATATAGTTTGAGGAGACAGCCAATTTAAAGAATTAATTTGGGATACTATAAATTCATTGGATGTAAAAATAACTAATCAAGATGGAAGGCCAGTTGTTTGTTCTGATTTATTAATAGACCTAGAAGTAGAAGAGCATACTAGAAAAGTAGCAAGGCTCAGTCCCGCGGACGTTAATAGTGTAAGAAACTGAAGAAGTTATATGTGTGCGTGCGGGGGCAGGGAGTGGTTTAATCAACTAGGTTAATCAGCTCCAGGCCTTTTTGACCTAGATTACTGCATTGCTTTGTAGGCAAAACGTGAGTGGGTGTGCGTGCGTGGGGTGGGAGTGGTAGCAGGGGGTGGGGGTAGGGGCGTGCGTGCGTGGGTGGGGGTGGGGCTGTGTGGTTTAATTAACTAGTTAATCAATCACAGGCCTTTTTGACCTAGATTACTGCATTGCTTTGTATGGCAAAACGCTCTTTCTCACACACATACACACACAAACACAACACAAACAAACAAAACAAACAAACAAACAACAAACAACAACACCACGCGTGCAAACACTCTCGCATTCACACACGCACACACATATAATAGACAGGATGGTGCTTGCGGGGGGAATGTGAAGGGGTTTGTTTTTTTGTTCATTTTTTGTTCACACTTGAATGTCGTAATTCGAGCAGCCACCAAAGCACTTAGCAGAGTCCTAATTCAATAATCACAGGATCTCTTTCAGTATATGAGCGCCCAGTTTGAGTGGACTGCTTGAGCAGCTCCACACAACTGGCGTCAATCGCTGCTGCATAAGCTGGCCGATACTCAATAGCCCGACGCTCATACTGTCCCACCGCTGCCTGGAGTATTGATTTTTTTCACAGCAGCTAGCCAGAATACCGCTTAATATCTCCCATGACGCTTTGGGTTAGATTTTTAAACGTCTTTTGTTCTTTCAGCCCATGGTCACAAAGCCAAGAATTATCGAAGAGTTTTACGTATTATCAGCTTGACACATAACCGAACCCTCAACAAACAGGTGTAATTTCAGTCCCATGTTATCAATTTAATAAAGCTTTGTCAATCGGCTCATAAATAAAGTTTTCTCCTACAAAACAATTACGAAAAATCATCCAGTTCACTTACTGTCATTTCACGTTTTTTTTCTTGCTTGGTTTCTAAAAGATAGACCTTCTTTTGACCAACCGGTTTTAGAACCAGGCCGCCCCACGTTCCAATTTCACAAGATATGAATCTTTCCTGATGATACTTTAATTGGTTTTTCAATTATTATTTCTTTTTGCACATTCGAATAAAGCAAATGCTCAGTTTGGCTTACTTGAGAATGAACGTCCAGTGTGTAATCAAGTGAAGAAGAACCGGCCTCCAAACCCAAATCCGCCATGTTTTAGTGTAAGAGAAAACACACGGAACGTCTGGTCGCCAGGGCTGTCACAGCATAAAATGAAAACAACGGCGTCACCCAATACGGAGGGAGGGGAGGGCAGATGAAGTCATACATACCACCTATTGAATGGCTGCGGCCACGTTCGCCACATCGCGTGATGCAGTTCTCGTCGCCCGCTGCACGCGTGCTCACGACAATATAATTGGGGTTGTTTCTAAAAACCATTCCAAACCATATAGAAGTTTAGTTCATTTTAGTTTCTCAGGAGAGAATTAAAATATTAACGGGTTCACCGATCACCTATTCTTATCTAGCACGTAAGCCCCCTTTTTAATATACTGATTTACTCAAAATTTTGGCGTTTTGAGTTTTAATTTTTGTTTAAAAACTATGTTAAATTGGTCCAAATTGACATGTGATGGACGTGATTTAGATGTGAAAGGTGGGTTTTCGTGCGAAAATACATGGGTGGACTTGAACCCGTATATTTACCTTCTCTAGTGAATAAGGATGTTTTTCTACAATGGACTGGACAAAATAACGACTGTTATGTTGGGTTATGTATTTTTTTCCAGATTTGTGTTCGTTAGAGCGATAGAGAGAGAGATTTTTGATCAGTGAGAAAGACAAATTTTCTCGTAAAATAATCTCGATAGCGCGCGGCGTGTGCGTGTGTGTTGTGTATGTGTAAGAAAGAGTGCGTACGAGTGGTGTGTGTGTGTGTACATTTGCATGTTTGGGGGGGGAGTATGTGTGAGACTACGTCTTTGTGCACTGCATGCTATTTCGTCGTAAATATGAACAAATATATGGGGGTGGCAAAGGGGTGGGTCACCACATGGTGTTAATGTGCAGTGTGTGTGTGCGCGCGCCGCTGTGTGTATGTGTATGAGTATTGTGTGTGTTGTGAGTTACGCGCGCGCCAACAGCTGTGTGTGAGAGGTGTGTGTATGTTGGGGGGGGGGGGGGTGTATATAAGTACATATGTGTGTGTCTGCATGGCTATGGATGTGGTGCGTCGTAGTCGTTCCAATGCTTCTTTATTTCTATTTCATTAATCATTTGATTTTGTTCGTCTCTATGTGTATATAACGCGTGCATACGTATCTGCACGCCTTTGAAAATGTGTATTGTAGCTTTCAAAGATTTTTCTTACAATGACAACAATTAAAAATCAACTAAAAACAGAAATCAGGAGAAGGCCACGATTGTACAAAAAACAAAAATTGCCCCTGTTTTTTCTCGAGGGAGCAGGTTGGCGAGAGGACAAAAAGAACACCCTCTCTCTCTCCTCTCCTCTCTCCTCTCTCTCACTCTCTCTCTCCCTCTCCTCTCTCTCTCACAACTCACTCTCTCTCTCACGCGCTACACACTCACACTACACACACACACACACGACACACACACACACACACACACACCCACACACACACACCTGACGTGTGCCCGTACGTCTTTTCTACTGTAAATTGTATGAGCCTTTGTGCAAGCGTATTATTGTGCGCGCCTGCGTTTTCGCTCAGTCTATGTATGTCCGTATGGCGATATATTGGAGAACGAAGAAGTGAAGGCGGTATCTGTGGGCGTGTGACCTAGTGCTGTAAATCATGAATCCGGAATGTGGTGTGTGTGTGTGTATGTGTGAGTGTGTTGTTGTGTGTGTGTGTGTGTGTGTGTGTGTGTCCATAACTGAATAAACGGAACCACACTTTCGTTCCGTGTTAGGTTCGTTGAATTGCACGAGTGCACCTGTCTGTTGTACAAACCAGCAGCTCGCCTACCTTCATACGTCCATGGTGCTGGCCATAGCTATTAAGTGTCGTCCCAATGTGTGGATTGGTGTGTGTGTCTGTGTGTGTGGTGTGTGTGTAACAATAACAATAACAACCAATAATAACATAATAATAATTTAAATTTCAGTCTTTGCAGGCCATTCGCCCATAATGAACAAGGAAAATGCAGTAATCAACATCTAGTTATATAGGAGAGCCTATCATACAAAAAGGAAAGAAAAAGATAACTGCTTCATCTTAACCACATCAACATCTGACATTTAAGCATTCAACAATATAAAGCGCAGTTTTCATCAAGCAAAGCAACCTTTAAGAATTTTGACAAGTAATTGTACTTTCAGAGTGCTAGGAAAACGATAATAATATAGAGTGCAGACATTTCGTTCTCATAGAAGAGAACTTACAGCATACAAAAAAGAAAATGCACCAAGTCTTCATCTGGACGCACACATGTTTTACAGTATGGTCAAACTCTAATTGTCCAAACGAGGGATACCATTCCAGGGCAAGCGGATTACACCTTAGTAAACAGATTGCACGTTCTGAGAACATATGGACCCAGACTTATGAAGAAATTTCCCTTATAATTTCTGGATGGAACAAACGTAATCCTCCTCTGAAGAGACGGAGTCGTTGCCAAATTTATGATATGATACATCTTTAATCTGCACATGAACTGTTCTATGAAATACCTAGAAAGTTCCCCGGATGTTGCATAGCCCAAACGTAGCCAAAACCGACTAGCATATTAAAAGCCCGACTTGTGAAGCCCAGTTTCATCCCGCCCTGACAGATCATGTGCGCATAACATGTCCATAGCATTGCTTGGGTACCTATCATTAGACCGGTTTAACGATCCTGCAACCAATATTTCATAAGTCGGGTCTGTGTGTCAAGGAATATTGGAAGCCTTGCCACATTCACTCTCCCAGTGCTACACTGTTTTTTTTTTGCATCTCTTCCGGCCTCTCATAATCCATTTTGCATAATTAACGTTTACCTGTTTCAATGGCATCGTATTTTCAAATCCAAAGATATCAGAACCAACAAAAGAATGGGCTTAACGTTTGTATCGAAATTTTAATACTATATCAAACTGGTAGCATTTGTAATTTAAAAGTAATCAACTTTTTTATCCCTGCGACGGCTCATACGCATTTCCCATAAACAGCATCCACACATTTAGTCCCCATTTGAGGAGATAAAAGATGACCCCAATTTAATTGTAAGAGGCTCAACTTTTAACTCGTTTACCTTAAAGAACCACTATTCACACTTTTTGATAAGCCTCCATTTTTGAAAACAACACACTTGTCTTATCCATATTGACATCAGACCCCTTCCTGCAGTATGTTTCCAGACAGTAAATCATCTTTTGAAGATACTTGCAACAGTATCAGATACAACACAGCAATGTCATCAGCAAACATCAAAAGGACGATACCCAATGGATCCCCAAACTATCATACTGCGAGCGCCACAATTCATCAGCACAGCTTGTAATTCAGATAAGTAATATGAAAAACAGCAGGGGACTAGGACACATCCTTGGCGACACCAGACATGCACTGAAAATATTCTTATTTTATCCCCAACACAGACAGGCAGCTTTAGACACTTTTATACATCCATTGCAAGTTTTTGAACATTTTCCCATGAATTTACCTTTAACAAGCAGTACATACAAACACAACTATTTTTTCTGTCAACCAATCAAAGGCATTAGAAAAGTTCTACAAAAGGCGAGTAAAAGCGGCCACCTTGTTTGGTCAAGTACTCTGTACAAGAGAATGCAAGGTAGAGATGTTGTCTAAGGTGCAGTAAGCCTTTCCGGAAACCGGCTTGAGCTTCAGGAATACATTCATGATGGTCGCAGAAAAAGAGTCAAACTCCTGTATAAACGAGTTGTAAATTTATTCCTGAATACTTTTAGCAACGAAATGCTTTTTATTTGTCAACACATCTGCGACTGCCTTCTTATAGTAAAGGAAAAAATAACTGCCTTAACCAGCCTTCAGGGTAGTCACCACTTTCCAAATCCTTAATTGAACAAAGGATGTAAAAAGCTAACAAGTACTTTTCATCCGCTCGTGGAAAAGATCCGAAGGCAGCCATCCGGCCGAAGTATGCCCCTTTACATCCATTTAAATCGCATCATGTATCTCAGAAGCGAAATATCATGGTCAAATTCAAAGTGAAACAATCTCTCATGTTTCATGACTGATGATTGTAAAGGGGGGGGGCGTATCAGTAACTTCTAAAGATTAAAGAAAGTCTGCATCAACAACATTAGGATTCTGTGTCAATAGGGACTGAAGTAATGTACACCATTTACCAGCGATATTGGAACTGGGTGTTATTAGTTTTGAGTCGTCAATGACGTATTTTTGCCAAAATGATTTGAATTATATCATAATAACATGCTCGTTCAGGTCATTTAAAATGTTCTGATTATGTCTCTCTGTTTTGAACAGCAAAGATACATGAACGATTTTATCAGGTCGAGGTATTCGAGCAAGTCATCACTTATCATATGTAAATCTGAAACTTTAGCAGGTGCCTGTATTTTTCTTTGCTTAGCACTTACACATTCCTGATTCGGGCCCACACGGTTGCTGTTCACGAGAAACTGTGGGTTTGGGTTTTGGCTCTCATTTTTTTGGATGCAATTACACACAAGGAAAACAATGAACCCGAGCCAGTGAATACATCCTTATAAGAGCCTCCATGAAATCGTCCATGCCCCTGTACTTGGATCCACTGTAAATGTTCTGAATAGGACCCTAAATCCTGTTGTCCGGATGTAAAATTTGATCTCGTTTCATTGTACATCATTCTCAAAACTGACGTTACACAATCAATTTCTGTACATCTATGAACAGAACAAAGGGAAATGGTCCGATTCACAATCTTGTCTTGAAATATACATATCCAAAACAAGGTCAAAAACTGTTTTAGAACAAATAAAGTAGTCGACACCACTCATTCCCCTGTTCGCTACAACATGGATATTTCACCTCTTTGTCACTTTCTGTTCTTCCGTTAACAATAAATAAATCTTCTCATTTAAAAGTACGATGAGGGTCAATCCAAAAATATTTTTGTAACACTATCTTTTGATTTCGTATTGATGTGGAGCATCTGACAATAATTCATCCAATTTTAACCAGAGGATACCATGTCAGTTTTCATCAGTATCATCAAATCAGAAAGGCCCCCCGGTGCGAGCATTAAAATCCACACCGAGAATCCAAGGTAAGTCAGGACATTCATGCATAATTTCTGTCATAATGAGTTGCAAACAGATCGAATCCACCCGTTTTCTTCGCCGTAAATAACAGAAGTTCTGGGCAACATAAACAAAGGCAAAAAAGCCATCAAAGGATAAATTTCAAAACAGACTTATCCAATCTCAGAAACACAATATCGCTCTACCTCCTCCCGGCTACGGTTCAACCATTTTCAGGCGATAGTTTGTGCACACACACAGTTCACACCTCCCTTCAAACGATGTGAGCGAGAGAAAAGCAAACTTTAAAGTCCGGAACGCATTTTCATGTCCTCGCGCTTGCAAGAACATATCTCTCTGACAGTTCAAAAATCTGAATGTACACTAAAAATGTTTAAAGGAAAAGTTATTTAATTTGCTCTTTAGGCCTGGAACATTCCACGCCATCGTCTGAAAACCCACTGTTCTGTCACTAGTGTCAAAGTCCAAGATCACAAAACGAATCACCACCACACTCGGTATCCTCTTCCATAACGGCGATTACCGAAAATAGTCAGTACTAACATCACAGTTTGTGTCACTGACTTCCTCTGCGTGTGTTGACTTGGTTCGATGGTTGCTCTTTTGTCGTCACAGTCCTCATCTCTGTCAACGTGTTTATTGTATGGGGTACGAGGCGGAAATCCTCACTGCACTTCTGTTGTCGTCACTGTCCTCATCTCTAGTCCATCGTTTGTAAGGTATGGGGAACTAGGCGAAATCCACCTTCTCTTTCTGGTTGACGTTCATTGTCCCTCCATCTCAGACCAACGTGTGTATGGTTGGGGTACGAGCGGAAATCCTCCTCCTCTCTCTGTTGACGACCATATGACCCTCAATCTCTGTCATTGTGTGTATGGTTGGGGTACGATGGCGGAAAACCCCTCCCTCTTCTCTGTTGTCGTCATTGTCCGGTCACTCTGTCATCGTGTGTATGGGTTTGGGTACGAAGCGGAATCCTCCTCTCTTTCTTTGTAAGTTGCGCCGGCCCTGCTCTTCACTTGCTCCTGTCGTTCCACAAGACGCGGGGTTTCTTCCACTGTAGTGTAGGATTACCCTTCGATGATCAGCGAGTCGCAAACGCAGGTACGCGCCTCTTGTTGGCGTCTTTGCGTCTCTGAGAACGTAGTATCGCCTGTCCGCTTTTCTCTCACACTAGGGGTCAAGACCTCCGACACAGAGACGCCAGTAACCTAACATCTTACGACGTCGAACAGAACCTTTTCTTTCTGTTTGAAAACGACTGAAACAGTCCAACGATCGGTGCGGAGTTTTAACCACCAACTCCACCCGGAAGACGATGTGCACGTTTCGATTTCATGTCATCTTCAATTGCCCAGGGCTTGTCTTTGATCACACTCTTCACAGCGTAGAGGAACAGGAAAACATACACGATTCTGGCTTCACCCGGTCTCCCCTGGACTCACCCCGGTCTCACCCGGGCGACTCCATAACCGTGTGGGCCGGGTCGCTGACACTACAAACAACATACAACCAGATGTAGGGTTATCTGTTTCACATACTAAAATACTAACAATTTTAGATTTAGTTTTTGCTTAATCCTATGTTTTTCCTGATCATATTCAATAACATCATTTTCACCGCAAACAGATCACAAATGAGTCTCTGGTCTTTCATGAAATAAAACTACAGTCTTTAACTGTTCTCTACAGTCTTTTAAAACCGAGTTATATTCTGACAAAAATCCATACACACAAAACCCAGCATGTCTTCCACTTAAAGCTAGTTTGACAAAGTCTTTCTTTTTTTTACTATTCTCTTTCTGCCGAACAGTCCATCCTATAATAAATAGTGTCTGCGATCCTCCAAATAAACAAATTATTAAAGTGTAATCTAGACCCTCACTCAGTTTATGCTAGAATCAACTAAAAAAAAAAAAAATAAGTCAACATCTGTCCATATAAACCTACTAATCAGATATTGCTTGTTCCATTTAAGTGTTGGACAGAAAATCAAAATATGATCAAATTCAGCGATAAACTGAATGAAAAATGTCTAGGACAGATAAGTATTCCACACCAGACTGCCCAACAAATAAATGAACAATGAGGGGTTTTGTCATAAATTTTAACTGCTCCATATTTATAACAAATTTAATCTAATCCAGTTATTAATTATATCATACTCTCCGACAAAACTGTTCAGTAAAAAAAACCCTATGAGGCCTAGTGTAAGAATTAATCCAATACAATCTGTAAGATTGTTTCATATAAGTCAACATTGATTTTGAAGCTTGTTGTTTAAGATCTTAATATCCTTCCCATATAGTGAAGAACGTCGAGGTAACTATAATACGTTCACTTCTAAAGTTTTGCCAGCTATATAAATTCCATATATAAGGACGACACTAACAGCCCACAACCCCCATCCCTCTCCACATCTTTAAAGACAGAAATTTTCAAATATCATTGTGAACGCATCCCAAATTTTCCTGCTTTTGGGGGGGAAAGAACTGTAAAATTTTGTAGAATCTTTTTTTAAAACCGTTTCTTTTCTGAGGAAGGATGTACAGTTATTTTCCCATACGGGGGTTATTTCATTTCTTTTCCGCAATTGTGTCTGGCATAAGACTTACATTAAAGGGCCAGAGTTGAATGCTTTTCTGAAACTTTTTTTGACGGCTAAAAAATGTAAATGGGCATAGGAATTCAAATTTATATTCCCATTCAAATATTGGTTCTAAGTGGCATTTGAGGACCGTTATTTCGACTATTTTATATCATACAGCCAACATAATAATAAAAAATTTGCTTCTAGACTTGCGCAGTTGTTCAAGTAAAGGAAACTTTTTGCTGTCGCCAACCTCTTACCGTTTATTAAACACTCATCATTAAAAAAAGTGTACTCAAAACCATACAAAGCGCCTATCACCAGTTCTGTTCAAAGTCCCAACGTCTGCAAGGTCTTTTAATGTCTAAAGTTATACACCACACTGACCAGGCGCAAATGATAACTCCAGGTTCATTCTGGCCCACGCGACATTTGTTAGTACAGTTTATTATTTTATTTTCCAAAACAATGTGGCAGGTTATCACATTTGAAAACGATTTTACACTGTTTTGTCTGCATTTATAATATTAAAAGATCCGACCCATCCGCAAACATAATCTTTAAAAACAGTAAATTAGGGAATTGAATAATTTCAAAATCGCAAAATGCAGCATTCCCCAGACGGAAGAGCTCTTAAAACAGTTGAGGGCCCTTCCACATAAAATTTTTTCATCAGGTCTCAGCTCATTAAATAAACATAAAGTAATGAATGTAATGCAAGATCTGGCGGATTATCCCGCCTCCATAAGTAGTTTTGCGTGGTGGAAACTCCTAAAACGTATGATTGCCAGCCGCAAAGCCCTAACATTTTTAGCTGGGCTCTTCATCAAAATATAACCAGCTTCTTCTTCAGGCTTGAATGTATAACATTGATATTAGATTTGTGCTTGTTAAGAATGAGAGTAATGTCGAATTTACCACATTGCTTCTTTTAGTGGCAAAACCCGTTGAATATTTTTAAATAACCATCATTATTTGTTAACTGCTAACTTTATGGCCCCATGATTTGTCAACTTTTAAAGAATCGATATTATTCAGGGATTTCAGTTTATATTAAACTACTAGCAACATTGAAAAAATTTCATGAAGAGCAACCAATTGGCTCCGCAAATCGTTAATCAAAAGCATGTTCTAAAACGAATGACGAGTCTTGAGTATGATATTGTATACAAACAATTTTTAAACGAACTAAAATGATGATGCATTCAAATATACTGGTGGCAAAATATACTGTTTTTCCGTCACAACAAACTGAAAAATATAACAACTGACAACCCTTGACATTTACTGTGACCCCTGACAGACACTTTTCAAAAAAAGTTAAGTACTTCATTGGACAAATATCTGTAACCCCCCTATTAAAAAGACTACATCGCAAAAAGTGGTGGTTCATCATCCAATGCAGTTATATCAGAACCAAGTTAAACTATGCTGATGATTTGTGCATCAACTTGGGTGTGGCAGTGTCGTATGCTGATCATTTTAAATCACCAGATCCTTAGGTGATGTCATTATAATATATTTCATTTTTATTACCCCTTCAGACTTATTTTGACTGAACAGCAAGCGCCATTGCCAAATGACAAACCGTTTAATCCATTTCAGCAATAGAATATACAGAAGGCATTTGAAAGGAACTGTAACGAATTCAATATTAATGTTTAAGACAGACTTTAGACACAATGGAACATAATCATGGTCTAGTGCACCCCATATTTTTGGGCGTGCACGAAAATACACTATGGCTTGGAATACCTCCTTACACATCTATCTCTTCAGGCACATCTGTTCACACAAGGGTCCATAGATCAAGCGCATAAAACAGCAAGGACAACATTAAACTTAGACACTTCTAAGGCCTAACTAAAGCAGGAATAGAACGAATAAAACACTCAGTACGTACTTACGTGGGTGTTTGCCTATGATCGCAAGCACAACGAGATCGAGCATAACAGAACCTACTACTGGTTTTGAAGCATCAAAACAAACTAGCAAATATAGAGGACGCCATTAATCTACAGTTGATTTACCTACACGAATAAAAAATGTAACCAAAATGCTTTACAAAATTCGCAAGATCGAAAGTAGACTTTGCTGTATGGCACTGGTTTAAACAAGCGGCCTTCTGACCTCCGACATCAGATAGGCCACAATAATAAACAACAAAAAGAAATCCTTGTGCAGGCAATGAACAGAAAGTTGTGAAAACGAAATAAATACATGAGCCAGTAATATTGCAAGCAGTAAACAAACCAAGAGACCCCCAAGAATAAGTCAACCAACACTGTGGCCCAAAGCCCGAAGGCCGTTGAAGAAGAAAAAAAAATAAATGACCAAGAATATGAAAAGACATGCACTTGTTCTTGGAATAAACTGCCAGGATTACTTTGTCTTATTTACTAAAATTAACCCGACTATAAGAGAACAAATGACCTAAGTGCTCAGCCTATAAAGCCAACTACTTTGCCTGCAGTAGAACAAAAGACCAACTAACAACCCCCCCAAAAATACTGGTAAGCAACCCCTGGCATTACTGCTAATATTTTTAATAAACCCGCAAGGATGATCAAGCTGTTTTTTTTAACCCTGATTTATCAGGCGTTGATGGAGGCGATGGTGGTGTAGGCACCGCCTCTTGACCACCGCCGCCTCTGTAATAGCCATCACCAGTGTACTTATTGCAAAACCTAAGGCCGTATAACGCTTACTAATGTGACTCCTTCTCTCTAACCAGTGTTCTTATTCGTTCTGCAAGTGATGTGTCTTCATATAAAATTCTATGGATTAGACTTCCTCTTAATCTCTCACTTGAGTTCGCAAATTGGTTCTCGGTTAGTAGACAAAACATCTAGTCTTGCCAATTCTTTCTTCTTCAGAACTTTATAGTCTTTGGGTTTTATTCTTTCTTTAACTCCAGGCCCTAAGTTGGCGTCATCAGCCTCAACGATTTTTTTCTTTTCTCTTTATATGCTCATCTACTTCACCTCTGTGGTGAGTTATGTCTAAATTGATTGTTACATTCGCCTGCAGATGCTTCTCAAGTCATGATCAAGGGCCGATATTTCTCGCAAGGGTAAGCGTGGGTTCGTTGTAAATATTTTTAATGCTGGTTTCTTCTGTAACAAGCAGTTCTGCTTGCATAACCTTTGTCTGCTGTTTGACAAAATCTTGAAGATCCATGTTTTGAATTTGGCTATCTTGTTGGGAGTCTGTTGTATGTTATGAAGTATAGCAACTAACTGCCTCCCGCTCTTAATTTCGGTGCTAACACTGCCAAGGCGATTTTGATCGCCACTCAAAGTCTTTGTCAAATTGTATTCATGCCTACAAACCCTTTGAAGGGTCTCGTATAAACTGTAAATCGAACAAGTTATGACCATGGATCGTTTATCACAAACAAATGGCTTTATTATCTACATCAAAATCAATAGGAAAATACGGAGGAACTAGTCCTATACTTTTGTAAAATGATCAACCTTACTTAATGTTAAATTCATCAACAGTGAGGTCGTTGAGCGATGCTTGTGTCATTTCACTCATGACTTACACCAGTATCAAAAACGTCATAATTCTTCTTCACCCATCATGCAGCCATGTTTCATTAATAATAAACTTTTATTTTGTTTTTATAAAAAATGTCACAAACAAATGGCTCGATACTTGACCCGCAAGAAACTGAAAGAACCCTTTGGCGTGACGGGAAATAACGGAATATTACTGTTCAAAATAATCCATCTACTATTGATGCGGATTAAATCTTACTGTCAAATTTCCAGACCTAGGAGCGGATGAAGTGATTGTGCCATGCTCTGCCGTCTTACTTTCAAAATAGAACCGATTCAGAAACAGAACCCAAACAGGACAGTTGTCCCGAATTTGGGACGTCAATCGTTAAGAAAATTAACTATAAAACATGAGGGCAAGAAATAAAATCATTACCACAATGCAGACATATATTTAAACGCAAATTCTGATCATAGCAAACTGGGAATGAAAGGGCTAACTTTGCGTTTCAAGGAATGCGAAAATGAAGAAGCACTAAAACAAGAATAGGCTGCCGCCGGATGATAAAGCGCAAAAAGTATGTAGCTTTAAATATTGCGTATGGAAATCGCTTTTCTATTCCTTAGATTTTGAGTTGATTAAGTGCGCATGCGCCGTACTATCTAGGAGCATTAAAAACAGGATTTGTCATATGAATCTAACTTTTAATGAATACAAACGGGTTATCAAATCATCAGACACCGAAGCAAAGTACAGCATTTCTGCATCTCGTTAGAGATTGACGTGTTAGGCAACCCTAATTTACCAAGGCTGATTGAGCAACAATATCATTCCAAATTAGCAATATAAATACGAAAGAGTGGGATTCATCATACAACATCTCCCAGAACAGGCAGACACTAAATGGAATTTTAGTTTTAGTGCTGCTGCAAGATCGCCAAAAAAAAGGTAATTTTAATGCTGTGGTGAAGATGAAGAACCATTCAAAAGAGGAATTGAAAAAGTTTAATAATCCTAACATAACGAAAGTACAATGTTCGATGAGGTATCCTAACCCAATCTACGCAAGGCGGCTTAGCCCATACAGCATTTTGACAAATAAGAAAAAATGTTTAGGAGGCGGGAGGGGAGAAAATCCCAACAGTAGACTTGTGTCTAAAAAGATCTACACCTCACAGTGTAAGACTTGATGATTTTTTAACAACGAAATTCGGTTTATGTATTTGACCAAAGATCGACAGAGGATAATCAGTTGCATGGAAAGTGTAGAACGTTAAAAGACTAATAACAACATTCAACTTGATAAAGAAAAAGGATGGCGAAAAACCCCTTCATGCACATTTGTTTTTAATATATGATGCGCAGCAGAATAATACAAGAAAACAGATTAAAAGAAATACAATACAAATTATAATTATTTTAAAAGCATGTCTGTCAGCATATCCATAGTACCGTACAGCGCCAAGTCGCCGTAGAGAAGAGATAGCCCCCGACATAAAAATCTTCAGATTAACAAACAATAACACAAATGCAGCAAGTACTAGGAGCAAGAACTTCAAAAATAATCAGCAAAACCAAACGAAGGTATCTGCTGCCTTTACTGCTGTTTACATAAGTTAATACTGGTAGCATCGACTTTGAAGTGCAATATCTCGGCAGGGACAAGTGTAGGTCTCTTAGCAACAGGTATTGGTGCATCCGTAGCTATAACTCTAGGCGGGGCGGTCCTTTAGCTCAAGGCGTGTGTTCATTAGCTGAAGGTGCTGCTCGCAAAAAAATAAAAATAAACTCCAAAAGCAGCACAGCAAAAGGTTCAACAATAACAGCTAAACTTATTTCGTTCAAGCTGATATAAATAAAAGCGCTAGCTGACTCAAACATCACGGATGAAGAATTAAGTCGTTTACAGCCGATTTTGATGACTACCGCAAAGACAAAAGTTGATCTTGCAGAGAAAGGCAAGGACTAAGTTTTTTCCAACAGCCAGAACCCCGCGCAGATAAAAAAGGAATGTTTAAAAAAAGTAAACGAAACATAAACCTCTGTTACAAAACAGCACACAATTAACAACACCAAAAGTCGTTTAACATTAGTTTATGAGTCCCACAAGCACAAAAAGACCGTCGATAATGATTCTGATTCAGACGTATTTAGTGAGTCGTATGGTATTTTTTTTAAATTAATAAAAAATTAGTAGTTAGAAACGAAACTCAACATGCTAAGATATATGAATGACTTGACGAATAGTTTGAAGGAATGTTTTAAGGAAGAGCGTTTGTCAAGAGCACTAAATGATATTGATCTAGAAGTCATTAAATCAACAAACGTACAGGCAAGTGTTGTTCATGCTATTTCTCAAGTTCCAGGTAAACTAACAATAGACCGCCATTTAAAAGTAATGTTAGCTGTTTTAATCGACTATATAACAAAAAATGAAGAAAAACTAGAAGTCTGGGTCTCAACAAAACAACAGACTATCTTTCTCTAATGACTTAACACCCGGTGGGCAGACGAACTGCTTACACAGTTTGATGTAGCCGCTGAAGAAGCCAAAATGAGAGGCTCTGGTGGTCAGAGGCGAAGTCAGAGATCGAATTAAAACAGGCTAAGTATGAGCCTATTGTAGGCAAATCTTACATTCCACTACCCTCCCGCATTAATCGCAAAAAAAGCAGTTTTAAACATAAAGAATTATTCAGACAACAAATGTTTTATGTGGTGTGTTCTCGCAAGGTTGCATCACGTTGCTAAAAACGCAGAGAGAGTATCTAACTTTAACCTTACATCAAAGATCTTAACTTTAGTGGAATATCCTTTCCTGTGAGTGTAGAACAATTGATCAGTTTGAAGAACAAAACAAACAATAACTGTTAATGTTACACATGGGATGAAGAAACAAATCTAATACCCATTAAAGTGTCCAAGAACAGCCCAACAATAGGGGATCCCGACAAAAATCATGTTGACTTACTACGATGTTTTCACCCCCTACCGCAATACACATTGATACCACAATGAGTAGATTATTGGCTCATACTTCAAAAATTGGCCATAAACAAAAATTCTGTAAAAAAATGTTTAACAAAAATGCCTCCGCCAGCCGCGCTTGAACAAAAAAAAACATTGTAAGCCCGGACTTAATACAGAAAAATTACCCCCCCAAAGGCAGTAAATTATTTTAAAACTGGAAACGGCTGCAAAATTCCCCCATACTAGTTTACGGACTCGAGTGCTTAGTTCCTTAGAAGGGCCCAGCCCAAAAAACTTCAAAAAACATCTTAATGAGTAACTAAAATTTTTGTTCTTTTTGCCTTCATTATTTTGGTGGAGGCGCCATCAACACCAAAAATTAACGAGGACCAAAATCGGCAGAAGATTTTTTACCGCATGCACAAGTGCGAATGATTGTTCAAATAATCTGAATTTATCTGAAATCTAAGCCCAAAAAGACCAAGAACATATGACTCAGCCACCTTTTGGTTTTGCGGTTTTGACTCGGGGGAAGCCAATCCGCAGTAAGAACATATCACATTAGCGAAAGTTAGAGAGGGGGCAAACAAACAATCTTCAAAAATTTAAAAAGAATGAACTTCCCTTTCCCACAAATTTGGGGGGTTTTTTTTTAAAAAAAAAAACCATTTTAAAAAGCATTGACAGTATGGAAATACATGTTTTTACTTAAAACTTTTTTTTTGCTTATTTAAAGTGGGACGGGAAAATTTTTTCATTCCTTAAATTTCCCAAAGGAAAAATTTTTCCCCCCCTTAGAAAGGGTTTCCCAAAACTTAAATTTAAAAGGGCGGCCCTTCCCCTAAAGGCCTTTCTTTTCAGTCTCAGGGGGAAAGGACAGATTAATTACCAGCATGCTCAAATGCTGGCAGAAGTTAGATTGAAAACGATGGGAGATATCATGACTCCCACTTGATGGCAGACGTTTTTTTGTGGCGGGTATTTTTGAAAATTAAGAAAAAACCGCATGAAACATTATAGCCTGGATCCTGCGCATTACATTTTCGCCTGGGGTTAGTTTTGGGCCTTTCTAAAATTTTTCTGGGTACAATTGATTTTTTGTCTGCCCGCCAAAGAAACATGATTTAAAACGGATTGTGCGGAGGAATTAGTATGGGTGTCGCATCATTACTGTAAAACAAACAACAAATACCCAGTGATTTGATCCGAGTAAAAAAGGCTAACTTTTATGTATTTAATGAAACAAACCGTATGGTTGGGCATGGGGCAAAACACTTCCATTCGTAACTTAAAATGACACAGGGACAATAATATTTAAAAAACTTTTAAATGGTTGGGCAGTTTGACGCCGGGTCAAAGGGGGTTTCCCCCTAGAAATTGACTTAGAAAACCTCAGAACCCATACCTCTAATGACATCCGTACTGCGAAAGCTGAAAGGCGAAAAAAAACCGCCTAAAAATTTTGGGCCAAAAATCGAGGGAAAAAAAATTAGTCTGCCCTTACAGACTTCTACAATTTTATTTAAGACATGGTTTAAGTGAAAGCTTCATCGTATAATTGCTTTTGATCAAGAACAGTTCATAAACCATACTCATAAGAACACTGATCTTAGAACTAAACCCAGATGCCAGAAAAAGACTTTTCAAGCTGAGAACAACAGCGTTTTGGAAAGACATGGAGAACCGCACAAAACGAAAGATTCAATTGGTCACCAAAGAGAACGAAGCAATTAATCTACTTCAAAACCTAATTTTCAGGACTTTAAAAGATTTCAATCAGTTTTTTTGGGGCAAAAAATGATTAAAAAAAAACAAG